>QJPP01005364.1:0-77325 GCA_003996215.1 Jaltomata sinuosa | reverse complement strand
GTATGAGATTGGCATGATTAGTTGGGTTTGATTCATGTCTCTGAGCATGCCTATTATTACTCTTTCTCTCTTCTTCTTATACTTGAGGTTACCGGTATACCGTCCATTTCGTAAACTTATTTTGTATACACTGTTGTTGCAAGGACCCCAGGTGCGTTGTTCTTACTTTCACCTGTGCCTTTGGTGTGTATATTCTGCTTACTAGCCTCATATGTGTTTCTGTTGATTTCCTCTGGGCTAGTTCCTGTGTACCTTTCGTGATTTCTGTGACTACTTGCTTCTATTCTGTCTATTACTATGCTTTTATCTTATATGTGCCCAGTCGGCCGTATGATACCTACTGCGGTACTTATGCTTCGCCATTTGGTGCTCACCCCTCCCCCCTGCATCTTTGGGTGCAGATCCTAGTGTGGGCCATCGCCGGTAGATCGTTGAGATTCGTGCTTGGAGATCTATTGAAGAATACTTCAGACTGAGGGTGAGCTCTTGGCGATCGGAGCTTAGCTTTAGTTTATCTTTTGCTTCATGTACTCTATTACCATTCAGAGACATCTGTATATATAGTTTTGATTTATTTGCACTCCATGTATGTAGTTTGGCTCTGTACTATGATACCAGGTCTTGGGGTTTGGTTTAGTTTCTGCATATGTATATATTTATATCCCTGTTATCCATTTTATTCGTCTTGTTCCCTTATTTGCTAGGTAGTAGCCCATTACTAACCGTTCTGGGCTACGGGGATTGGTTCACCTACCGGGGGGTGTAGGTGCCATCATGACCGAGAAATTGGGTCGTGACAAGGAGATACTAAATTTTTAAAATATATGAAAAATAATATAATAAACCTTCAAAAATCACATATAAGAGAAAAACAATTATATGAAGCAACTTTCACATAAAAATAAAAATAACAGTAAATAATGAACTCAACTACAAAAATGGATGAATCTACCCACGACTTAAAAATAATAAGTAACCCCTCAAAATACCAAATATTCTTTAAAGATAAAATATTAATCACTATCATTAAAACAGTTAATCTTAACAGAGATTTACAACAAATTATACTTGATAAAATTATTAATTCTACAGAAGATTTTTGGCCATACGAATCAGATATATATTCAGATATAGACCCAATTAAAAATAATGAATAAAAATACTTTCGCACACATACCGCGCACAGAGTCGAGCATATAGGAGTTATTAGTAAGAAGATAAGAAAATTGAGAAGAAAATTAAAGAGCTTATACCCGGAATATAAACAACTCAGTATTACAAAAACTGATAATAACAAATTAAATAAATTAATTAATACCATATCTAAAACAGAATATAAATACATTAAATACTTAAAGAAACAATGACTAATAACAATAACAAACACAGACAAAAGCTTAATGAAATGATTATAGTAAAAAGACAAGAATTAAAACATAGACAGAATAGACTAAACACTAATATATTTGCAGGAGTTTGCCATAAATCCCTATTAGCACAAAGAAGAGTTATATTAGAATTATAATTACAAATAGACAGTCTAGAATATAAATACCAACATAATTTATAAATGAATAAAGAAGAATTTGCATTAGAAGAAAAAACATATGTAAATCCGGAAGGATTAAAGATAACAATAGTATTTTCTAATTTAGGAAGAAGATATAAAAAAATAGGAGATAATCTAAATTTAATGCTAGAAAAAGAAACGGTAAAATTAGAAGATAAATTAACCGCAATGGTTAGAATAACCAAAGAAAATGAAGAAATAGATAGGAAACGAGAAATTGAAAAAATACAACAACAAACAAAAGAAAAAATACAACGAATAGAAGAAGTAAAAAATACTAAAATAATAGAACTAGAAAAAGAATTAGAAGTGCTAAAATAATTATATGCAAGTAAGCAAAAAGAAAAAGAAAAACGTAGAGAAGAGGAACAAGTGTTAAAACTGACAAATGAAATAGAAAAATTTAAATTACAATTAGAAGAAGAATAAGACAATCTACCAAAAATAAGCATAGACGAAATAAGTGATGAAAGTGATAATGATAATAATCTAGGAGAAAACTATTCGGAAACAAGTGAAACATATACCGAACTAATAGAAAAAATGGAAAAAGCAAAAATAAATCCAGAAATAAATACAGGAGATATGAGCACTGATGATAAACCAAGTATATCAGGAGTAAAGAATCCAAAGCAATTAAATCCAAGCTACTATAGGATAGACTATAATTCATATGATAAAAATAAAACGTTATGGGAAAAAAGGCCGAATAAGAAATGGACACCAAGGCAGATAACTGAACAAAATAATATTTTAGATCTAGATTGTGTAGCAGATATAAATAAAACAATTCAATTATGGATAGGATATATTTCAAAACAATTAATAGACAATAAAATATCGATAGCTGAAACACCAGGATATATAGAAAGAACATTTATAGGAACGGTAAAATTATGGTTACAAAATTTAACAAATGAAAGTCTAGAAACATTAAGAAGTGATAAAAAATACAATGGAACAGATGCCACAACAGCTACATAAATATTATTTAAATATGAAATAGCAATAAGAAATGAATTTGGTAGTATGACGACGGAAATAGAAGAACAAAATAAAGAAAAAATTATAAACAGAAATTTAATGTCAAAATTAGCAATATGTAATATGTGCTATCTAGATGAATATACTTGTGCATTTAAAAACTATTATTACAAAGGAACATATAATCCAGATGAAAGTAAAGAAATAAGAAAATTATATTTTACTAAATTACCAGAACCTTTTAGTTCAAAAATAATAAAAGATTGGAATGAAGCAGAATTAGTAGATACCCTAGGAGCTCGAATAAATTTTTTACAAAATTGGTTTATGAATTATGTGAAAAACACAAAGAAAATATTAAAATGAATAAAATATTAGTAAGAAATTTAGCATGTTGTAAAGATAGAACAGCACCCCAATTCGGATGCACAGATAAATATTATAAAAAACATAAGAAAATAAAAAGATATAGTAGTAAATATAAACCATATAAATCAAAATATAAGTATAAAAAACCAAGAAGAAGATATTATGTAAAAAATTACAAATATAAAAAACCATATAAAACAAAGAAAAAATTAACGGAATGTACTTGTTACAATTGTGGAAAACTAGGACACTTAGCTAGAGATTGCAAATTACCAAAAAATCCAAAGAAAAAACAAATTACCGAAATAATAATAGGAGATGATAAATATATACAAATGGAATATATAGATTATGAATTAGAGAGTGAAGACAGTATATATAAATTATCAGAAAATGAATTATCAGAAAACGAAAGTGAAAACGATATAAATAATAATATAGGAGAATCAGAAGAAGAAAATTATGACTGAGAAAGATATAAGGATAATACAACAAGAAGAACACCAAGATGAACAATCCTCAGAACAAAAAATAATATTTGACACCAATATATTTGAACAAATAAAGGGAAAAGAATTAGATCTAAGCATAGATAAAATATTAGAGGTACCAACAATAAAAAATTGGTTTAAAAGACAAAAAGAAGAATATTATGTAATAAGCCAAAGAGAACATATAATAGATTGTAAATACATTAAAGGTAAAGCTAGAATACCAAACTTAAATAAAAAAGTACTAAATAAAGAAATACAAGATATAAAAGCAAAAAATCCAATAAAATACGTACATTTAGGAGGAACAGAAATACTAATAAAAGCATGTTTTAGAGAAGGAATAGATACCCCTATAGAAATATACTTAGCGGATGATAGAATTATACAACCTATAGAAAAAAGTGTAATAAGTGCAGTAAAAGGTAATCTAATATACCAAAAATTTAAATTCATAATAAGTGCAAATTATTCAGTAGCAATAGATGATAAAAATATAGATAGATCATTAGTTTTATACTGGAAAATGTCGGGAATAGAACTAGCACCAGGAAGTAAGATATTTACGGCAAGATGTAAAAACTTATACATCCTTACAACAAAACATAAAATAACAGCTAGAAATAAAATAAATAGAATTAAAATAGAAAATCCGTTTGAAAGAATAGTATCAGTTATAGATAATAATGATTATAGTTATGCAGAAATGGACATCGAAGAAGACTTAGAAATAGTAAAGGAAAGAATAGAAACGTCAAAACGAACAGGTAATGAAATACCAGAAACATCATCAAGAATGAGTACATCAAGAAGGATAAGTTATGTAACTCCACCAAAATTAATAGAAGAAATAAAACCATATCATTACTATATAACAGGATTAATGGATCAAAGGAAATATTTAATATTAATAAATACAGGACAACAAGAAAATTATATTGCAAGAGAATTAATACCAGAAAAAGAAATAATAACAAATGAACAACAATGTTCGGAATTACCAAAAGCATTAAGACAAATTGAAGAAACAACCGAAAAAGAATTAATTATTGGAGGAATACAAATATTAATAAATTTCAAAATATATCAAGGAGATAAAAATATCACGCTAGGAGCAAAGTGGTTAGAAAAAGTTAAACCATATAACCTAGAAGATAAGCAATTAACAATAAGTTATGAAAATAAAAAGGTAGTAATCAAAAGAACCTTAATATGATAAAATAATAAGTTAACATAATAAATGACAAAAATATATATACTTGCCAAGATAATAATAGAGGGATACTATAATAGATATTATACACCTATGATGGATACAGGAGCAGAAGCTAACATGTGTAAACATAATTGTCTACCAGAAGATAAATGGGAAGAGTTGAAAACACCCTTTGTAGTAACAGGATTTAACAATGAAGGAAGTATGATAACACATAAAGCAAGGAATCTAAAAATACAAATATGGGATAAAATACTAACCATAGGAGAAATATATAGTTATGAATTTACAAATAAAGATATATTACTAGGAATGCCATTCTTAGATAAATTATTCCCACATACTATAACAAAGACTCATTGGTGGTTTACTACCCCATGTGGACAAAGAGTAGGAGCAAAAAGAGTAAATAATAAATTAAGAAAAACAACACCATGGATTAAAGGAAGTGAGAAAATTACCCAAAAACTAGAAAAAATATAACACCAAGCAACCATAAAATAGAAATAATCATATTTTCTATAAATAAGATAAAACTACTCAAAGATAAATTAGAACTACTATATAATGACAATCCCTTACAAGGATGGGAAAAACATAAAACAAAAATAAAAATTGAACTAATAGATGAAAATAGTATAATAATGCAAAAACCTTTAAAATATAATTTTACGGACCTAACAGAATTTAAAATGCATATACAAGAATTATTGGACAATAAATACATACAAGAAAGTAACAGCAAACATACTAGTCCAGCATTTATAGTGAATAAACATAGTGAACAAAAACGAGAAAAAAGCAAAATGGTTATAGATTATAGAAATTTAAATGCAAAAACAAAAACATATAATTATCCAATACCAAATAAAATACTAAAAATCAGAAAAATACAAGGATATAACTATTTTAGTAAATTTGACTGCAAATCAGGATTTTACCATTTAAAATTAGAAGATGAATCTAAGCAACTAACAGCATTTACGGTACCACAAGGATTTTACGAATGGAATGTATTACCCTTTGGATATAAAAACGCACCAGGTAGATACCAACATTTTATGGACAGTTACTTCAACCAATTAGAAAATTGCATAATATATATAGATGATATACTATTATATTCTAGGACAGAGGAAGAACATATAAAATTATTAGAAAAATTTATACACATCATAGAAATATCAGGAATTAATTTAAGTAAAAAGAAGGCAGAAATAATGAAAAATCAAATAGAATTCTTAGGTATACAAATAGATAAAAATGGAATAAAAATGCAAACGCATATAGTACAAAAAATAATTAATTTAAATGAGACATTTGACACAAAAAAGAAGCTACAATCATTTTTAGGATTAGTTAACCAAGTAAGAGAATATATCCCTAAATTAGCAGAAAACTTAAAACCACTGCAGAAAAAATTAAAGAAAGATTTAGAATACCATTTTGACGAAAAAGATAAAATGCATATAAAAAAGATTAAAACTTTGTGTAAAAAACTACCAAAACTATATTTTCCAAATGAAAAAAGGCAATTTACATACATAGTAGAAACTGATTCTAGTGATCACAGTTATGGAGGAATTCTCAAAATATAGATATGATAATGAAGAAATCGAACATCATTGTAGATATTATTCGGGATCATACACGGAACCACAATTAAAATGGGAAATAAATAGAAAAGAACTATTTGGGTTATATAAATGTTTGTTAGCATTTGAGCCATATATTGTTTATAACAAATTTATTGTAAGAACAGATAATACGCAAGTAAAGTGGTGGATAACGCAAAAAATACCAGACTCGGTGACAACGAAGGAAATAAGAAGGCTTGTATTAAATATACAAAATTTTACATTTACAATTGAGGTAATAAGGACTGACAAAAATGTTATTGCAGACTACCTATCAAGACAAAGGTATCCAAACTGAGCCAGAAGATAATACAATGAATAAGATACTCGAAGCCATTACTACACTTTGTACTAAAGTGGATAGTATGGATGAAGAAATAAAAAAGCTAAAGACTAATGAAGTTAATCTGAAGTCTAAGGCTAAAGATAGCAGTCCCCAGGAAGACTATAAACATCCGGAGCTAGAAGGAGACGTTGGGAAACTCCGAAAAACCCAAAACAATTTATTTGCTAATAATGCAGGTACAAGTGCAGGTACAAGCGGACAACCTACAAAACCACAATACAAAAATACCAATTTAAATACAATATTCACAAACCCATTTACTCAAAAAATACAAAGACCAGTTATGGTACCACCCCAAATAAATACATACGCAGCAAGTTTACACCAAGAGAAAAAGATATACAACCATTTGTCCCAAAACTACATACAAAACATATACAAAATCCAAACATATTTAAACCTAAACCCAAGGTCAGTTACAACCATAGACTCAACCCAAGACTACATACCCCAAAAATTACAAGGATATAACAGACTTATTGCACAGCCAAAGACAAATTCGAACCTAGTCAAAATATGTTACCATTATGGACTACTTAGTACAGTATATACATATGACGGAGAAGAGCTACAAGGAATACCAGAAATACATAAAGCATTTCTAACCTACAAAAGAGTTACGAAAGGAAATTTATTCTATGTGAAATTTTATACAGCACCAGCAGAGATATTATATGACGAGATAAAACCAGTGATCCAAGTTGTAAAACTGGGATTAACAAAAAACATGATATTACCAGACGATATAATAACACAACCAGAAATACCTATGATCGAAATACCCAATTTCTATGCAAACAAATGAATTATTGGAATTTCAACCATTATTCAAGAGCTAGCAGATAACTATTTAAATGGAAACGCAATATGGAGCTACTACGCCAGAGACCAATTAATGATTTATTCAAATTCAAGAAGTGTAAGAGAAGCAGATATGGAAGAAGTCCAGCAATGGATATTATCATTACTTAGACCAGAAGAAAAACCGACGACAAGAGCATTGAAGAATGAATTTATTTCTCAAAATCTATTAACAAGGTACTGCAAGATAATTAGTCATAAATATCCAGATCATCGTTGTTCAAAATGCAATGGAGGAGATATGACAGAGATACCAGATGTACAGCTGGAATGAAGATATGTGGAAAAAAGAAAAAGACGACAAAAAAGAAAATAGTGAAGGCACAGATATGTGAAAGGAGGAAAATAAGTCAAAGGAAAATAATGGAATGGGAAATAATGGAATACCACGTTTTGGTCTACCATAGATAGGATTAGGTAAATGTCATTTTCAATGTCACTATCAGTTATTTAAAGTTTTTGTACCTTATTGTAAAAAGCCATAAAATAAAAGACAGATGTAAAAATAGGAATAGTATAATTTTTGTTTTATTATAAAAAGTCGTAAAGTAAATAGTAAGAGTCATTCATGAACAGTAAAGGTCGTTCATGAAAGGTCATTTGTGAATAGTAAGAGTCATATGTAAATAGTAAGAGTCGTTTTTTTTCCTTCTATAAAAGGATGTAAGAGGATGAAGGGAAGAGGCATCAGATCAAGCATCGAGCATCAGCAAAAAAAAAAAATCCTTCACCTCTCAATCCTCACTTGTAAAACCTTCCGTATACATAAATAAAATATATCTTTTAAGTAAGCTATGGAGCATCTAGACGAGATAAAAAATCAGGTATACTTATTCATAGTCATGTATAGCTAAACTTTTATATTCCTTATACCCTACGATGAAATGACTAGACCACAATAAAAGAGATATACCACTCAAATTCCCACAAGAATAGAACCAGAATCTCACACTCTGCTCAGAAAGCCACACAAAAGTGCCTCAATAAGATAGGACTCCCTAGCCCTCTCAATAATCATACATTCCACAACTGAAGCCTCAACAGGTTAACCATCACTAATCCTTCGCTAACCGAGTGCCAAGACAAGCTCTAAATAAAGACAGGAGAAAATGTAGTGTACCTATAGTCCCAACGACCACCCATACAACCGAGGAATGCAATCAAGTGAAAACAAACCCTCCGGCATCCCATAGTACTGGAGTGTACAATTAACAAACAGCAAACAAGGGTGGAGCCTCAAACAATGAATGATATGATGCATGAAGATCTCAGGTGAAATGGTATCTCTGTATGTAACTCCTTCGGTGTCGATCAGGCCCAACAGGTAGGTTTCATAGAAGGAAACTGCCCGTATACCTCTACTCCATCGTATACCCTCCCTCCCACACACGCTGTCCGAAGCCCCAGGCCCAGAGCGGCAAGGTCCATGGTGGTTCTGGACCCCATACTAAAACTCAGTATCAATATATGTCATCTAGAAGCAAGTCCGGGATCAAGATTGAGACCCAGTCTCGAATATGCATGCCCAGACCCTGTCCAGGACTAAAGTAGTAGAAAATGCCTCAAAAACCCCTCCAAGGGTGCCCGGGCATAACCTTGTCTAAAACTGTAGTAAATCAAGTCTAGTGCTCCACCCGACAGAGACTAGTATCAGTAATAAAATCAGGTCTGGTGCTCTGCCCGACAGATACTAATACCAATAATAAAATCAGTGTGAAAACATTCAAAAATCCCCTTTTCTATCATCAACAGTATCAAAAATGGGTCCCCGGGGCCATGCAAATTTAGAAAAACTATCGGTAGTGGCTCGCATCAAAAACTGTAGTAAAACATGCAGGGGAAAACCTTTTAATGGATGATATTCTCACACACAAATATAAAAGTAGCCCAACGGATCACAACAACTCCTGTTAGCTCTGCACAGGCCCATCAGCTACTCAGCAGACATAACCAGCCTAAAAGGATCATCTCTATGTCCGGGTCTCACAGACATCCCCAAATAACCCACCATCTATGTTTCAGAGTCAATTCAAGGCCACACAGGACCACACAGGACCACAAGGGTAATATACAATACTACACGAGTACTACAAATAACGTATGAATTAAAATGAAGAACAAGGCAGACAAGGTTTGGGGTACCAACCTACAACAACCCACCCAAGGATGTTAATTAATGCAGTTATAGCCTATATACGCAGAGTCTAGGTAGGGAAATCCTTAACCTACCTGTCATTCGATGACTAGCTGGGAGAACGGCATTGTCCAGTCTCAAACTACTCCAAGAAGCTCTGAATCACACAAAAAACACTTTCAACTAAAGCCAATAAGGCGTCTCTATGAAGCTTGACCAACCAAGGTAATGGAACAATTGCTAGAATCGACAAGGCTGCAAGAACAAGCCATAGCCAATTGATAAGGTGTTAATGTCACACTCGCGACCAGCCAACTCCAAAGCAAAAAATGAGGCCAATAACAATAATAAATGGCAGCTAAATCCAACAACAGTATGTTAACCACATCTCAAAGGAGCGACAAGCTCCCGAGGCACTATTTCAAGGCATACTTCACGTTGTTCAATCCAATCACTATCATATGCGATCCAAATAAGAATTGCACAAACTTCCCAATCCCTCCAAAACCTTACCATAACTAGTACACCACAACAATAACGAAACATAATAAGATAAAGGGGCTGTCCAAAGCCACAATATCCAAAACACCACTTCGTGGCTCGGAAAACTGTAAAAATGATACTGGAACATGTAATTATGAAGGAGGATCGTAGGGGAGAGATTTATTGGACAAAAAATATTCAATATCCCAAGATAAACAACCTGCCTCCTTGTAGGAACAACAAACAGATCCAAGTCCAACAAGAAACTACTACAAGTTATCGGAAAATATGACTTTTCGTGACTAGAATCTTAGAATCTCAATTTAACAAATAGATGAGTGTATGGGATCCTTACCTTGCCAATATAAGTCCGTAGGTACTGTCAAATACCCAATAAATATATGCTAGCTCTCTGAATCATCACCCACGAATATACGCCATGAAATCGATGGGACAAACTACACCAAAATGATGAGCTCGCGATGTAGAGCAACTTTTGTTAAACTTCCGAATTGAGAGCATCAAGGTCCATGGATTACTTAGGGACTTTCCCTCTGATTTTCAGTAGATTTTGGGTGAAAAGTATGAGTTAAAATGAAGGGGAAATCAGCTTTTATAAAGCTAAACCGACTTGTGATGGGCCCCCACCTTGATGTGCCTGCTTATGCAGTCTTACGAAAATGTGAATATCTCTCTATTATGAAGTCGTATTGACGAACGATTTAGTCTGTTGGAAACTAGACCCGTAGACCTTCAATGGTATATTGGGGGACCACTAATTATTTATATATTGGAAGAAACACCCCAAGACATTTAACCCAAATCTAAAGAGAATTCCTTAAAGGAATTTACAATAACTTTTTCCGACTTTTGTTTCGCGACTTGCTTGACTTCAAAACTTATCATATGACCATTTTGCAATTATAATACCTCATAAAACGTCCTTATTAGTATATTAGACACTAATAGTCTTACCCCTAAGGTACGAGTTAATTTAAACCTTCCAAATGGGTGAGGTGTTACACGAGGCATTTCTTTAACTCGAACTTTTGTGTAAGGGATTCCTTTGACCTAGAACCTTGGTTTAATTCTTTGATATTACGAAGAATATTGACTGAAGTCAATAATTTCCAAAGTTGAAGCTCTAAAATGATGGACGGCCATAAAGACCAAACAAGAGGCCCAGGCATCGAACTACCGATCCCGACAAGCCATAAATGACTTGGGGCCTCTACAGGTAAGTTCTAATGTTACAAGAAAGGCGAAAATGTGTACATGACTGAAAGGGTCATTACATCATCCACTACTAAAAAAAAATTTGTCCCCGAAAGTCAGGAAAGAAGAAAACACTAGAGATTTAAGATCAACGGATACAACGCCCGCACTACTCTCTCGGACAACTCGGGTAGCCTCCACGACAGGGTGACACCTAACAGAACAGAACCAAAGAAAGCAACCAAGCCTTAATTTCTAAATAGCCAAGCGAGATTTCAACCTCCAAAGATCTTCCAATGCAACTGAACCTCGAGAATCTCAATCGAAAAGCACTGACACAACACCGAAACCAGAGCACCAAGGTGATCAACACACAGAACTCGAATCCTCAAAACTATAGCAAGTTTACCAGAAAATCCATCAACCCAAAACTCTAACTCATGAACCCGCTGTTCCGCAAAACCCTTTTTTATTTTGAACTGAATCCTTTAGCACCACAAACAGGAAGCTGCATACAACTCGAACACCCAAACCACCCTCGAAGCATCAACTGACACACCGGAGACCCATAGTTCCTGCTTATACTTTACAACTAACGAAGTCATCCATTTTATTCAAACTCGTTTCAAGCCAAGATATAGGCTACTAGCCTTTGCCATCCAAGATAACAACCCGTAGCATATCATTAAAAACTAACGTTACCTGCCCTGACTGACCATCAACCAACGAATGAACACTTTTGCTAATATCAAACTCGCTAACTGAACCTAACAGAACAACCCATCTGAACCCTACTGAAGTTTGCACACCAGGGTCTGGAAAGGCATGAAAGAACACCTTGTGTTGATGGAGAAACTTCCAAACTGTCAAACGAACAAAGTCAACCTCACTGAACCATGCCAAGTCTTAATCGACTGAAAGTGAATGAACCAGGGCAACCTGCCCATTAGACCCAAACCAAAACCACGATCGTGCAAGAAGTGTGGTAAGCCTACTACGAAGTCTGTAACCATGAGGCAAGCTCCAAACTCTAGAAAACACTGTTGCTACTCTGAACACTCGAACACCATTTGGATGTGAAATCTCCTTACGAATCTCACCTCAGGAAGAAGTCCACCGTGCCATGAATATCAATCCCAAACACCCCAAAGGCTAAAAAAAAAGGTGCCTGGGGTTCAAAGTTACCATCTAGCCATAGAAATTTTTGCATATACTTTCAACTCATTCCTTTGGCTCGAATCAACCACTCTACTGGTTTTGCAACCAACCAACCACTTCGAAGAATATATCATAACGAACTTCTAGTCCATACTGGCCAGTCTAACCAACACTGGAACCCCACATAAACAACAACTCTGGAGGACTCAATTAAACAAGCTTTCAAATCCTCGACAAACGAATGTCGATTACTAGTCTATACGTATCATCAGAACTCAAAATAGCCTCGCTAGTCTCAACCCTCACAAGCTGACCATATAAAGCATACACCACTGCTAAAACTCAAACTTACGCCATTGAGTCTATCTAACCATGGTAAAAGGACCTCGTACTAACTGAAATATTGCTGAAATCTAGAATATATCGCCTCTTGTAGAGGTTAGTTAAGGACTAGTTGTCTAAGGCCAATAGCCGCATCCGCAACTAAAGTAAAGAAGCTAAGTTGCCTGCACCCACTGCCTCCCGGCACTAGGATGCTGCAACCAAATAGAAACTGCCACGAACCATCCTATGCAACCTGCCAAGCCATGATTCTGAACCCTGACTTTCAAAACTGCCAACAAAACCCTTGGTTGAACCCGTATCAGACCAATCAACCCTTAAGAACCCAAGCCAACTAGGCCTGAATATGCGAGTTGCCAACACCGCAGCTGCTACTGAAACAAAAACCAATCGATGGAAAACCCACGATAATGTGTAGACGGCTGAATTGAATCACCAACACACAATCCCAAAGCAAACCTTCATCGCCACCTCAGGCAACTACTAGGACACATAAACACAAACAACGAGTCATCTCCCTTCTTTTTTCAACTAAACAAAAATCCTTCCTTAGCACATACCAAACCTTACAAATCCTTTCTCGAATAAGAACCTGAAGCCTAATTACCTTACTTCTCATAGCTACGCGTCAAATTCAATAAGGCAGGAGAATAATGGGTTGGATGCCCAACTAACCCAAAATGCTTACGAATACAACCCAACCACGAGGTTACGATCAACACTTAATCGAAAGTACGAAAGTCAAAACCCAATCACGATGCCAATATAAAGAGCTCATCCAAAGAACTACGATTAGGATTCATTCCAACTGGAGTTGGGGATACAACAAAACACCTAACGGACAAGGAACTGGAGGAGACTATGGGAACAAACCACATACCTGCCAACCTCCTAAACTAATCAACAAAGAGGGTCGACTCTAGACACTCAGGAGGCCAAACTGATCTATGCAAGCTAGTATAACCAATATCTCCGAACTCAGGCAAAATCTCAACTCCGGCCCAACTACCAGTAATACAACAAACCATCACACGGATCTCTAGCCATGCTAGATAACAGCCTAGGCAACAACCATCTAGGACCGCTAGAAAGGAAGACTCAAAGCAAGCCTAGAACCACAACAAACAGGAAGCGAGCTCTACAAAGCCTACTCATAAGCTAAAACTCTGGGTAAAACACCTCACAGGGCTAACTCACCCCCATCCACTAATAAAAAATAAACTACCAATAAAATAACACATTAATACTACAACCAATAGCCAAACACTAAACAAGTAGCAGGTAGGCATGTAAGCAATTACATGACAGAATGGATAGAATCGCAACACGAGCAGGACTAACACAAGTCGAAGGTAGCAAAGGCCTGACCTGGAGCAACGGTGTCAGGAACCTCTACCTCTGGCCCACCAAGAGGAGTATCAAGCTGAAGGGGTCTAACTCTGGACTGAGTGGTTTAAACTGAACGCCCAAATGGGCCTTGTTGAGGATAAGCTCTATAAAGGGGACCAATCTCTCCACAATGATAACAACCAGGCTATCTGAGATAAACAATCATGGGGAAATTCCTAGCAAATTGCCCATGCTTACCATACCGAAAACAACCTCTACCAAATGAAGTCCGATGGTAAAATCTTGCCTCGTACTCCAATACCGACAGACAACCTTGCTGAAGAACTGGAAGCTCAACCCTAACTGAAGCACCACTCGAAGAACCAAGTTCTGAAACACTCGCCGGAGGACTCAGAGTCCTAGCCGTGGTGTCCTTAAGCGCTGAGGTTGCTGTAAATCCAATCAAAGGCTGGGATGACCCCACACCCCCTATCTAGTGCGATAAACCCTTACTCTAAAGTCCTAGAACTGATGAAAGCACTGAAGCAACAGGCACAGAAGCCTCGGCACCAACCGCTATCACACTCATCTGAGGCATCTGAGAATGAATGAACAACTGAAGTTTTAGAAGTCAATAAAGCCAGGAATGCGCGATAAGGAGTCAAAAAGATGAAACTTTTCCTAACAATGCCCTATAGCCTCCCGTAGATAGGATACAGATGTCATGGTATCGATTCACAAGACTCTACTTACACACAAGATTCTGTACCATGACAACGATGAACCTAGAGCTCTGATACCAAGCTGTCACGACCCGATTTCTCAAGTCATGGTGGTACCTACAACCTCCAGTAGGCGAACTAATTCCCTTAGCCCAAAAAGGTTAGTAATGGGCTACTACCAAACTAATACACATAATAAGAAGAAAGTAAGCGAAAGCAGAATATAAAGATAAGACAACGCGGAAGCAATTTACCTGAATATATACATAATGAAACTACACCAACCCCAAGACTTGGTATCGCCAGTACAAAAGCTTCTAATAAAATACAAGTGTTAGAAGTAATAAAATGATAAGTACAACTGTCTCCGAATATACAAAGAGTAACAGTACAAAAGATGAGATATGGTCAAGCCCCGACTGTCAGGCGCTCACCCTAGTCTCCAATATCCACAAAATCTGCATGAGTCTCCAATGCGATCAACGGCGAGAACTCAACTAAAATCTACAAAGAAAGTGCAGAAGTGTAGTATGAGCACCAAAACAATGGGTAATCAGTAGGCATAATCGGCCGACTGAGCGCATATAAGATATAAAAGCAGTAAGTAACAGATAGCAAGAAAGCAGTCACTGAAGCAATAAAGGAAGCACAAGGAGCTAGCACAGAGAATAGATAACCGAAAGCTATAAGTAAAACATGCTAGCACAGAGATACAATTACATAAAAACACATGTGAAGGAAAGGAGAATGCACCTGGAGTCCTTGCACAATAATATAAGTAAATAGAGAGAGAGAGTTGAGAAAATGGCGGTATACCGATAACCTCAAGTAAAAGGAAAAGACGGAAAGCAGTCTAACATACTTAAAATGGAATCAACAAGTATAAGAAAATTATAACACCAATCCAATCACATGATAGCATAGTTAGGGAATCACCTCAGAAGTACAACCCTAGGATGAAATGACTAGACCACAATAACCGAGAGATACCACTCACCTTTCCACAAGAATAAAACCAAAATCTCACACTCTGCTTAGAAGGCCACACAAAAGTGCCTCAATAAGATAGGACTCCCTAGCCTTCTCAATAATCAGACATCCCACAACCAAAGCCTCAACAAGTTAACCATCACTAATCCTTCACTAACCGAGTGCCAAGACAAGCTCTAAATAAAGACAAGAGTAAATATAGTGTACCTACAGTCCCAACGTCCGCCCATACAACCGAGGAATGCAATCAAGTGAAGACAAACCCTCTGGCATCCCATACTACCGAAGCATACAATCAACAAATAGTAAACAAGGGTGGAGCCTCAAACAATGAATGATATGATGCATGAAGATCTCAAGTGAAATAGTATCTCTGTATGTACCTCCTCCAGTGCCGATCGGGCCCAGCAGGTAGGTTCCATGGAAGGACACTACCCGTATACCTCTACTCTTCTGTATACCCTCCCTCCGGCATATGCAGCCCGAAGCCCCACGCCCGGAGTGGTAAGGTCCATGGATGTCCTGGACCCCATACTAAAACTCGGTATCAGGACATGTCATCCGGAAGCAAGTACGGTATCAAGATAGAGTCCTAGTCTCGAATATGCATGCCCAGACCCTGTCCAGAACTAAAGTAGTAGAAAATGCCTCAAAACCCCCTCCAAGGGTGCCTGGGCATAACCAGGTCTAAAACTGTAGTAAATCAAGTCTAGTGCTCTGCCTGGCAGAGACTAGTATCAGTAATAAAATCAAGTGTGGTGCTCTGCCCGCCAGAGACTAATACCAATAATAAAATCAGTGCAAAAACATCAAAAAATCCCCTTTTTCTATCATCAATAGTATAAAAAATGAGCCCCCGAGGCCATGCAAATTTGAAAACTATCGGTAGTGGCTCGCAGCCAAAACTATAGGAAAACATGCAGGGGAAAACCTTTTCATGGATGATATGCTTGCACACAAATATAAAAGTAGCCCAACAGCTCACAACAACTCCTATCAGGCCTACACAGGCTCAACATCTACTCAACAGACATAACCAGCCTAAAAGGATCATCTCTATGTCCGAGTCTCATGGACATTCCCCAAATAGCCCACCATCTATGTTCCAGAGTCAATACAAGGCCACACAGGACCACAAGGGTAATATACAATACTACGCGAATAGTACAAACAACATATGAATTAAATGAAAGAACAAGTGAGACAAGGTATGGGGTACCAACCTATAACAACCCACCCAAGGATGTTAATTAATGTAGTTATAGCCTATATACGTAGAGTCTAGGTAGGGAAAACTATAACCTACCTGTCATCCGATGACTAGTTGCGGGAACAGTGTCATCCAGGCTCGAACTGCTCCGGGAAGATCTGAATCACACAAAAAATACTTTCAACTAAATCCCCAAATTCTTCTCTATGAAGCCTGACCAACAAAGGTAATGGAACAATTGCTAGAATCGACAAGGCTGGAAGAACGAGCCAAAGCCAATTGATAAGGTGTTAATGTCACACTCGCGATCAGCCAACTCCAAAGCATAAAATGAGTCCAATAACAATAATAAATGGCAGCTAAATCAACAACAATATGTTAACCACATCTCAAAGGAGCGACGAGCTCCCGAGGCACTATTTCAAGGCGTACTTCATGTTGATCAATCCAATCACTATCGTATGCGATCCCAATAAGAATTTCACAAACTTCCCAATCCCTCCAGCACCTTACCTCAACCATTACACCACAACAATAACCAAACATAATAAGATAAAGGGGCTGTCCAAAGCCACAATATCAAAAATACCACTTTGTGGCTCGAAAAGCTGTAAAAATGATACTGAAACATGTAATTACGAAGGAGGATCGTAGGGGAGAGATTTCCTAGACAAAAATATTCAATACCCCAAGCTAAACAACCTGCCTCCTTGCAGGAACAACAAACAAATCCAAGTCCAACAAGAAACTACTACAAGTTATCGGAAAATATGACTTTTCGTGACTAGAAGCTTAGAATCTCGATTTAACAAATAGATAAGTGTATGGGATCCTTACCTTGCCAATATAATTACTTAGCTACTTAAAAGTACCCAATAAACATATGCTAGCTTGCTGCCTCAATACCCATGAAGATACACCATGAAATCGATGGGACAAACTACACCAAAATGACGAGCTCGCGACGTAGAGCAACTTCCGTTAAAATTCCGAATTGAAAGCATCAAGGTCCATGTATTATTTAGGGACTTTCCCTCTGATTTTCAGTAGATTTTGGGTGAAAATTATGAGTTAAAACGAAGTGGAAATCAACTTTTATAAAGCTAAACCGACTTGGGATGGGGGCCCCACCTTGACGTACCTGCTTGTGCAGTCTTACGAAAATATAAATATCTCTCTATTCTGAAGTTGTATGGACAAACAGTTTAATGAGTTGAAAACTAGACTCGTAGAGATTCTAGTTGGTATATTGGGGGCCCACTACTTATTTATAGATTGGGAGAAACACCCCAAGACATTTAACTCAAATTTAAAGAAAATTCCTTAAAGGAATTTACAATAATTTTTTTCGACTTTTGTTTCGCAACTTGCTTGACTTCAAAACTTAGCATACGACCATTTTGCAATTTTAATACCTCATAACACATATTTATTAGTATATTAGATACTATAAGTCTTACCCAGAATGATAACGATCTCAATCGAGTGACTAAAATCGATACCGGAAATACAGAATTCAACAACACAAAATAAAGATAGTGGAGAAATTAAGATGAGAATTAGAAAAAATTAAGATGAGAATTAGAAAAAATTGAGATGAGAATAGAAGAAAGAAAGGATAACTGAATCAACAATCAACCAAGGGAGAAGAGAACTCAATCAAATGCATGAGAAACCAAATTGAATCCACAAGATGATAACTCGATGATCAATTAAGCAAAGAAGATAACACAAGCAATTCGGGAATCCACCCTAATCACTAATTCTAAACTAATAATTGGAATTGAACCCAATCAATATCCTAACCTAAAATATCAAGTCTATTCAAGACAATTCAATCACCCAAAAGTGACTATTTTAGAAATAACCCACAAAGGCCCTTCTTGATTTCCCAAATGGCATCTTGATCGCCCATGGCCTTGTATATTTGTTGCTCCATGGCTTCCTCCGGGATCCAAGCTATCATCCATATGTGAAAGCCCCTCCAATTATGCTCTAAGCTAACCGTGATCGTATCACAAAAGGTACGGGTTAATTTAAACCTTTCAAACGGGCGAGGTGTTACACGAGGTATTTCTTTAACTCAAACTTTTATGTAAATGATTCCTTTTACATAGAACCTTGGTTTAATTCTTTTATATTACCAAGAATGTTGACTGAAGTCAACGATTTCCAAAGTTGAAGCTCTAAAATGAGGGACGGCCATAAAGACCAAACAAGTGGCCCAAGCACCAAACTATCGGTCCCGATAAGCCATAAATGACTTGGGACAGCTACAGGTAAATTCTAACGGTACAAGAAAGGAGAAAATGGGTACATGATTGGAAGGGTCATTACACATCCCCAAGTAAATTCACATGAAATAATCCCCAAGTAAATTTTGATATATTAAAATCACAGGTAAATCTCTAAGTACGTATATCCCCAATTAAATTTACAGGAAACAATTTCCAAGTAAATTTGCATATATTAAGTTCACAGATTAATCCCTAAGTACATATATTCCCAAGTAAATTTCCAAAAAATAATCCCCAGGTAAATTTGCATATATTAAATTCACAGATAAATTTCCAAGTACATATATCCCCATGTAAATTCACATGAAATAGTCCCCAAGTAAATTCACATGAAATAGTCCCCAAGTAAATTCACATATATCGCAATCGCAGGTAATGACCCAAATACATAATTCTGCAGGTAAATCCACATGAAATAATCCCCATGAAATATCCTATATAAGTTTTCCTGCAAATTTTTTGTAGTAACCCTTCTGGTCATTAATGTGCTTTTGCCTTCTTTGTTTAGAGCTTTTTTATAGTGGACCCAAGTTATTTATGGCTTGATGGGACCAGAAGTTTGGTGCCCAAGCTGATCATTTGGTCTTTATGGCCGTTTCCCTGTTTTAAAGTTTTAACTTATAATATCATTGACTTTGGTTACTACTCTTGTTAAACGAGCTCGAAATCAGATTCTGATAATTTTGCTATCTCCGGAGCATAGATTTTGGTCTAGATAGACCATCGATCGGGGTCTAGGAGATTTTGGTTTACATTTATCTTGTTGTTTATGGTTTGTAGAAACTTGAACTTAGAAGTTTGACTTTGGTCAACATTCGAAGGAGACGGCCTTGGTTGGGCTAGAGAGACCTTTGGTTGGGGTCTTGAGGCTTCCAGACTCATTTGGGCCATGGTGTTCCATTTGGAAAAGTTTGCCTAAGAGTTGGTTTTGTGTGTGGGGCCTACTTTTTGTTAAATCGACCTCCGTTGGGAGTTTCATCTATTTTGTTGAGTCTTGAATGTTATTTCTGATGCGGTAGATTAGTTCATTTATGCACGCGGGGTCCCAAATGAGTCTTGTGAGCCCATCTAGAGACTTTTTCCCTTTAGATTTTCTGCTAGTTGATGTTGTTGGTACATGCCTCTAACCTTAATCATGACCGCAAGGGAATCCATCATGATCGTAATGGTCTTCCTTTTTGGGCATCGCGATCACGAGGGTCCTTTCATGCAATCGTGATAAAGGGCCTATGGACCCATCCCCTTTTGCTCTATGCGATCGCGAGATCCCTCCTCGCGATCGTGATGTATTCCCTCCCTCTATGTTCTTCATGACCGTATAGCTAGTCCTCGCGATCATGATGGTCTAGCCAGCATGGTCCTTGAGATCGGGTGGGGTCCCTTTACAATCGCAAAAAAGGACCCCTAGCAGTATATAAACCTTCTCCCTTAATTTTCTTCACCCAACAACCAAGTTTCCCCATTGTTATATAACTCAAAGCTTCCCAACTATTGTGTGTGTTCAATACCATGTGTTAGGGTGATATTTTTCAGTCCATAATCATTTCCTCACCTTCTATTCGATAAGTTTCCTTGTTAAATTCTGTAAAATTCCCATTCAATTCCCTTACTGATTCTTGAGTTTCCATAGGCTGTTTTGGGCTATTCCCATGGCCGAATTCTGCTAATTTTTGGAGAATGCACTCATGAGAGTATTGGGATCATTGTATGCTCCTTCATTTCTAGCTATGGGTCGCGAGGCCCACGGGTTTGCTTGTGACCTAAATTTCAACCTGGCCACACTTTTAGCATTATGGGTACCGTTGGCTTCATCTTGACGTGTATTATCTTGTGTTGATAGTTTGTTCATAATTTGGGACTTCTCGGAGCAGTTTGAGATTTGACTATGTTGTTCCTACAACTAGTCATCAAACGACAGGTAGGTTACGGTCTTCCCTACCTTAGACTTTGCGTATATAGGCTATAACTGCATTAACTAGCATCCTTGGGTTGGCACCCCAGACCTTGTTCGTCTCTTCTGTTCGTATTATTTCTCATACTGGTTGTAGTATTCAATATAGTGTTGTTGTATTACCCTTATGTCCTTGTGTGGATGTATATGCCTCTAGACCATAGATAGTGGGATACTTAGGAATGTCCGTAAGTCTCGAACATCGAGATGTTATGTTAAGCGGGATATCTATGCTGTAGAACCAATTGATTCTATGCAGGGTCGATAGTTTGTTTGTTAGACATTGCTCTAATCTATTGTTTGCAATCATATCATTCATGCAAAGGATTTTTTACATTATTTTACTAATACTTTTGTTGCGGGCCTGCTATAACTAGTTTTCTAAACTCTACATAGCCCGAGGGCCTATTTTCAGTATAAATGATTATAAAAAGGATTTGGAACTGATTTTATGGATCTTCTTGGAGTAAAAGAGTTAAGATAATGATTTTGTCACTGGTTTTCACACTTATGCTAGACTCAGCTAAGCCGTAGTGCTAGACATGTTTTACTGCTAATTCAAGATTATACTAGACTCGGTCGACCCGAGTGCTAGACTTGTTTTACTTCAGATTTAAACCCAGTTATGCTCGAGCACCCTTTATTGAGGTTTTTAAATTACTATTACTGATTTAGACTCGGATAGACTCCAAACATGTACTACAAGATTCTGATCATTGGTTTAGACCCAGATACACTCTAGGCAGTTATACCTTAAGATTTTACAATTTTAGTATGTGGTCGAGGACCTCCATGGACCCTGCCAATACGTACCAGAGGCTACGTGCTAAGTTTGCCAGAGGAGGGATATATGGTGTAGTTGAGGTATAGTGGGTGCGTCCCTCCATGGATCCTACCTACTGGGCCTATAGGCACCACATGAGGTGCATTCTAGGTTACTATCACACTGGTTCCATTAAATCATATCACATCATGCATATTGTATTCAGATCCATCCTTTTTTGGTGTTGGCTCAATGTACGCTCTGGTAGTATGGGATGCCGGAGGGTTTGTTTTCACTTGATTGTGTTTCTCGGGTGTATGGGCACACATTGGGATTGTAGGTAGATTATATTATTTCTATCTTATTATAGAGCTTGTTAATGGCCTTTCGATTATTGGTGGTTTAGCATATGCTATCTTGGTGTAGTACTAATCCTATGGGCTTCTGATTATTGGAGTTTATCTTGTTGAGGCACTTATTTTGTGGCCTTCTTAGCACTTGTGAGTTAGCATATCCCAATTTATTGTGGTGCTGGTTAGTGTCTTTTTGATTCCTTGTGGTGTAGATTATTCTATCCTAGGGCTGTATCTTTGAGGTTTTTTTTTGACTATTCTTATCTTGAGAGTGTGTTTAGCATGATTTCATTAGTTATATTGCTTCCAGCATGAGAATGCTTACTTGATTTTCCTTTCTTTCCCTTTTTCTTGAGGTTACCGGTATACCACCATCCTTCTTAACTCTCTCTCTTTAAATATATATTATTGTTGCAAGGACTCAGGTGCATTCTCCTTTACCTCACCTATTTATGTGATATATATCTTCTGTGGCTAGCATAACATGCTTGTATTCTCTTTTTTTTCTATCTATGCTAGTTTCCGTGTGCTTTCTCAGTTTCTTCTTTGACTGCTTTCTTGATTATCTGCTATTTATTACTTTTATATCATATATGCGCTCAGTCAGCCTATGATGCCTACTAGGTACCCATTGCTTAGCAATTGGTGCTCATACTACACTTCTATATCTTTTTGGTACAGATCCTAGTGTGAGCTTTTGCTATTGACTGCGTGGAGACTCGTGCAGCTTTTGGAAATTCGAGACTAGGGTGAGCTCCTAATGACCGGGGCTTAACCACATCTCATCTTTTGGCACTGCTACTCTTTGTTTATTCAGAGATAGTAGTCTATTCCATTTTGCTATCTCTAGCACTTGTATTCTACTAGAGGCTCCTATGCTATCGATACCAGGTCTTTGGGTTGGTTTAGTTTCTTTATGTATATATTATGGTTGTTTTCTTCCGTGTTATTCTATCTTATATATGGTTATCCTTATTTCTTTTTATTGTGGGTTTTGGTTTAGGTAGTAGCCCATTACTAACCATTCTAGGATACGGGGATTGGTTTGCCTATTAGGAGTTGTAAGTGCCATCATGACCTGAGAAATCGGGTCATGACAGCTTGGTATCAGAGCTTTAGGTTCACTGGTGTCATTGCTACAAGAGCAAGTGTCTAAGTAGAGTCTTGCAGATTGGTATGATGACATGTGTATCCTATATGTGGGAGGCTGCAGGGCATTATTAGGAAAAGTTCCCTATTCTTGGCTCCTTATCATGCATTCATGGATCGATCAACTTCTGAACTCTATTTGTTCAATTCCTTCTCAGATGCCTAGGATGAGTATGATAATGTGTGATGATGAGGCTTTTGCTCCTATTGCTTCGGTGCTTCCTTCAACACCAGGATTTAAGAGAGAGAGTATACTGCATTAGTTAGGAGGTTTGCAGCCAACCCAGCCTCCGAGGGGATTTATGGCTACCCTTGTTCTTCAGGACACTGTGGTTAGGAATCTGAGACTTCAAGAGGGTGTATTTGTACTACAGGTTATGGCAGTACCCAGTCCTTCGAGTGGCACTTCGGCTAGGTTTGAGGTTCCTGGTCTTCAGTAGGGTTGTATGTCAGTATTGGAGTATGAGGAAAGGTTTCACGAGGTGATTTGGCACACTGCTAGGGCTGCGCCTACAAAGTTTTAGAGGGTTCAGGGCTCTGTTGGAGGATTAATTTCACTGCTCCATTTGGCGACAGAGCACATGGTGACAGTTGGGACTAATTTTCTTCAGGCGGTTGACATTGCTTAGGCGATTGAGGGGTTATGTCGCGAGGCATATGGAGGTAGTAGTAAGAGGAAACGCTATCAGGGCAGTTTTTGTGGTTCACAGACTTGAGGTAGGGGATTCTCTGGTAGAGATAGGTTTCATTATTTTCTATCTAGTAGGCCAGTTTCAGTGGCTCCATAGGTTTTAGAGGGTGGTTGTACAGAGCATGTTGAGCAGAGTAGGCATGGTGTAGGTCAGTTTTTGGGGGTTTGCCGTCAGAGAGTATGGGCTATGGTGGCTGATCAGGTTCAGCGAGATCTTCCCATCAGACTTCTTTTAGTAGAGGTTGTTTCTAGTGTGGTGAGTGTGGGAACTTTGCTAGGGATTGCCTCTCGGTCATACCTTCTAGTCAGCAGGGTCAGTAGGTTTTATCTCCTAGGGCTCCAAAGCCACTGGCTAGAGGCGGTGTGCAGGGTAGTAGGGGTGGTCCCCAGGTGGCTAGAGGTTGCTTTCAGCCACGTGGTTCAAGTATCTGTCCAGAGTCGACAGACACTATGTGTCAGAGCAGGCTTCCTTGGGTTGTTATAGTTGTGGTGTGATTGGTCACTTTTATAGAGATTGTCCCCAATGAAGGTTAATCGATCCTTCAACATCGACTACTCAGTCTAATGATAGACAATAATAGTCTGATGCCCCTCTTGGTAGGCCAAATATGGATGTTCTAGATATCGTTGTTGCAGGTACGAATTTTGTTACCATCAGCTAGTGCTAGTATTGTTCACATTGTAAATATACCCGTTTTTGTGTTTATGTATATATGCCTACCTGTTTCTTGTTTGGTTGTATTACTATTTGAGTTCGTAGTGTTTGTGCACATATTTTCTCAGTAGGTTGATTCTTTTTAGTAGTGGATGGGGTGTGTTATATTTGAGAGGTGACTACCTGGAGTTATGACTCGTGGGTAGGTCTCATTATCCATATTTCCGGTTCTCGTTATGGTTTTGGTTTGGTTTGAGTTTTTCTTTTTTAGTAGTCTTGGGTGGTTGTTGCCTAGGACATTATCTAGCATTTGCTAGAAGTCTTTCTGTTGGTATGGTGTGGTACTGGTAGCTATGTATCGAGGAGAGTTGTTTCGCCTTAAGGAGGATTGTGTTAGTTATGCAAGTGGGTACTAGATGGTTTTGCTTTTCCTAAGGGGTTAGAGTCGATCCTCATTATTCTGGTTGGTTTAGGAAGTTAGTGGGCATATGAGTTGTTTCCCTTGTGTTCCCCAGTTCAGGCTTGGTTGAGTTTTGACCGTAGCATTGTAGTTGAGTTGGGAATTCAGCCTATTCTTTTCCAGCCTTATCGAGTGTAGCTAGTAGAGTTCTGGGAGCTAAGGGAACAACTCCAGGATCTTCTGAGAAAGAGTTTATCAGTTCAGGGTATCTTTGGAAAGGGTTTCATTTGGTTTGAAAAAAAGAGAGGTAGATAACTCCTTGTACATATGTATGGGTTCCTAGTAGCTGACTAAGATGAAGACTGAGGGTTCGCTTGGGCTATGTATCAGTGACTTGATTCTATCAACTATAGAGTGCTGTGGCATTTTCCTTAGATAAATTCAAGGTCAAAATTTCTTTTAGTAGAGATCGACGTGGTAGGCTTTTCTAGTACTACCTTTGGGGGATTGTTGCATAGGCTATGATTATCCTTGTTATGTTCTTTGGATGATCCTAGTCTCGGTAGCATCTACGGATTGGGGCAAGTTATATATTCAGAGCCTAATTGCTTCAGCTCCCAAAGTGTTCATCAGTGGTGTATGAGTCTACTCAGTGGTTTGACAGAGGCATTGTTTGGCAATTAGAGTTGGGTTTTAGAATCGTGGGCCAGTAGATTACTTCAGATTGTTTGTTGAAGGTTATCTTTGGGTGCAACATCTTTGAGCCGTAAGGCAGTGAATGTAGATAACTTAGCTTCTCTCTTACAGTTTTAGTGTGGCTGTTGGCCTTGGACATCCAGTCCATGGCTATCCATTTAATTGGACTGGACTTGCCAGATCCTAATGGTGTTCTTGTTAGTGCAAGGTCCATTCTACCTTAGTTGGACAGATTCAGTGATGTCAGATCAAGGATCAATAGTTGTATGATATATGTGATCAGGTTGTGCGGATTAAGGCCAAAAGGGCTACTTTGGATTCAAATGGTAATTTGAGATCGATGGTTGCCTTTATGTACCGAGAATTTGAGGTTGATCAGCTGATTCTCTAAGGGTTATCTGTTGCATAAGATTCCAGCATTGGTTAGGCTCTGCCAGTATGGGCCAAGAGTTATGATATGTCGATTGCTTTTGGAGCTGGTGGTTTGTATACTGGTACAACATAGTGGGTTTTGTGATCCAGAGGGTGAGTTGAAAGATTATGAAGTTTTCAATAGCTAGATGACGACCTTGGACTTCAGGCATCTTTTACTTTGCCTACAGGGTGGTTTGACTTGATATTCACGGCATGGTGGACTTCTTTCTGAGGTGAGACTAGTAAGGTGATTTTAAATCCGAATGGTGTTTGAGGATGTGGAGAAGCAATGGTATTCCTAGAGTTTGGAGTTTGTTGATGGCTACGAACTTTATGGTAGGCTTACCATACTCCTTGCAGAGGTTGGGTTTTCTTTGGGGTCTTCTTGGGTAGTTTTCCTAGTTCATCCTCTTTCAGTCGATTCAGACCTGGAACAGTTTAGCGAGGTTGGTTTTGTTTACAGTTAGGAGATTTTCCTTTGACACAGGGTGTTCATCCTTGTCATTCGCAACCCTGGTGTGCTTGTTTCAGTTGAGCTATGATGGTTGGTTCAGTTGGGTTTTGATATCAAGATTGATCTTAGCAAATGTATCCATTCGTTGGTTGATGGTTAGACGAGGCAAATTACTCCAGCTTTCGAGGATATGCTAACGGTTGTTATCTTGGATAGCATAGGCTAGTAGACTAGAGCTTGGCTTGGATAGAGTTTGAGTCTGAAGGTGACATTATTTGAGGTTTAGTACAATGGGAACTATGGATCTCCGGTGGGTTAGTCGATGTTTCGAAGGTGGCTCAAATGTTTGACTTATGTGAAGCTTCAGGGTCATTGTGTAAAGTATTCAGGTTAGACATAAGGGTTTTGTGGGTAATTGAATTCATGAGTTAGAGGTTTGGGTGGTGGCTTTCTAGGTAGACCTTGTTATGGTTTCAAGGGTTCGAGTTTCGTGTGTTGATTGCCTTGGTTCTCTTGGTTTTGGTGTTATGTCGGTGCTTTTCGATTGAGTTTCTTATGGTTTGGTTTGGTTGATAGACCTTTGGAAGTTTCGAGTTAAAGATTGGAGTCTAGCTTGGCTAGTAAGAAGTTTAGGTTTGCTAGCTTTCTTTGATTGGGCTCCGTTGGGTGCCATCCTGTTGGGGAGGCTACCCAGGAGACTGAGAGAGTGGTGCATGCCTTGTATCTATAGTTGTTAAGTCTCTGGTAATTCCTTTCTTGACTTTCGTAGATGAAAGTCTCTTTTAGTAGTGGATGATATAATGACCCTACTGATCATTAATCTATTTTTGCCTTCTTTATACTTTTAGAGCTTTTTTGTATCGTCCCCAAGTCATTTATGGCTTGATGGGACCGGTAGTTTGGTGCTCGGGCCGATCGTTTGGTCTTTATGGCCGTTTTGCTATTTTAGAGCTTTAACTTAGGATATCATTGACTTCGGTCAACATTCTTAGTAAACATGCTCGGAATCGGATTCCAATACTTCTGCTAGCTATGTAGTGTGGATTTTTGTCTAGGTGGACCCTTGGTCGGGGTCTGGGAGCTTTTGATTATATTTATCTTGTTGTTTGTGTTTTCTGTCCAGTTGAACTTGGAAGTTTGACTTTGGTCAATTTTTGGAGGAGACAACCTCAGATGAAAATTCTGTCAGCACTGTTAGCTCCAGAATGTCGACATTGGGCTAGAGGGACCTTTGGTTTGGGTCTCGAGGCTTTAAGACTCATTTTGGGCCATGGTTTTCTGTTTGGAAAAGTTGGCCTAAGAGTTGGTTTTGGGTGTGGGGCCTATTTTTTGTTAAATTGACCTCCGTTAGGAGTTTTATCGATACCATTGAGTCTGGCATACTATTTCTAGTGAGGTAGCTTAGTTCATTTGCATGCGGGGTGTCCCGGATGAGTCCTGTGGGCCCATCCAGAGACTTTTTCCCTTCAATTTTTCTGTTGGTTGCTATTGCTCGTACAAGCCTCAGGCCTTAATTATGACCGCGAGGGAATCCATTGCGATCGTGATGGTCTGCCTCATAGGGCATCGTATCCGCAAGGGTCTTTTCACGCAATCGCGATGAAGGGCCTGTGGACCCATACCCCTTTGCTCTACGCGATCGCAAGATCCCTCCTCGTGATCGAGATTAGTCCCTCCCTCCGTGTTCTTCATGAGTGCATGGCTAGTCTTCATGTTCATGATGGTCTAGCCAACGTGGTCCTCGTGACCACGTAAGGTCCCTTCGTGATCGTGAAAAAGGACCCCTGGCAGTATATAAACCTCTCCCCTTCATTTTCTTCACCCAACAACCAAGTTTACCCATTGTTATAAATCTCAAAGCTTCCTAGCTATTGTGTGGATTCAGTACTAGGCGTTAGGGTAATATTTTCCGGTCCATGATCATTTTCTCACCTTCTATTCGGTTTTCCTTGTTAAATTCCATAAAATTCCCATTCAAATCCATTTTTGTTTCTTGAGTTTCCATGGGCTGTTTTGGGCTATTCCCATGGCTGAATTCTATTAATTTTTTAAGCATGCACTCACGGGAGTGTTTGGATCATTGTATGCTCCTTCGTCTATGGCTTCGGTTCGCGAGGCCCACGGGTTTGCTTGTGACCCAAATTTTAACCCGACCATACTTTTAGCATTATAGGTACCGTTGGCTTCGTCTTGATAAGTAGTATTTTGTATTGATAGTTTGTTTGCAATTTGGGACTTGTTGGAGCAGTTAGAGCTTGGTTGACGCCGTTCCTGCAGCTAATCATTGGACGACATATAGGTGACGGTCTTTCATACCTTAGACTTTGCGTATATAGGCTATAACTGTATTAACTAGCATCCTTGGGTTGGGTATTCTAGGTTGACACCCCAGACCTTGTCTGTCTCTTCTGTCTGTATTATTTCTCATGCTGGTTGTATTATTCGATGTAGTATTGTAGTATTACCCTTATAGCCCCGTTTGGCCTTTGTATACACCTCTGGACCGTAGATGGTGGATTATTTGGGAATGTCCGCGAGTTCCAAACATTGAGATGTTATGTTAGCCTCTGGATATCTATGTTGTAGAACTTATTGAGTCTATGCAGGGGCAATAGGTTGTTTGTGAGCCGTTGGGCTAATCTATTGTTTGCGATCATATCATTTATGCAAAGGATTTTTTGCATTATGTTTTACTACTTCTTTGGTTGTGGGCCTACTATAACCGGTTTTCTAAACTCTGCATTGGCCGAGGGCCCATTTCCAGTATGAATGGTTATAAAAGGGATTTGGAACTGATTTTATGGATCTTTTTGGAGTAAAAGATTTAAAGTGATGATTTTGTCACTGGTTTTCACACTTATACTACACTCGGCTACGCCGTAGTGCTAGACACAATTTACTGCTAATTTGAGATTATACTAGACTAGGTTGACCCGAGCGCTTGACTTGTTCTACTTAGGATTTGAACGCAGTTACGCCCAGGTACCCTTTATTGGGGTTTTGAGATTACTATTACTTATTTAGACTCAGATAGACTACAAGCACGTACTACAAGATTTTAATTACTAGTTTAGACTCAGATACACTCTGGGCAGTTATACCTTGAGATTTTGCAATTTTAATATGTGGCCGAGGATGTCCATGGACCTTGCCGATACGGACCAGGGGCTATGTGTTGAGTGTGTCGGAGGAGGGGTATATGGTGTAGTTGAGGTATAGCGGTTGTTTTCCTCTATGGATTCTACCTACTGGCCCTATAGGCGTCGGAGGTGGTGCATACTAGGTTACTATCACACCAGTTCCATTATATCATATCACATCATGCATATTGTATTCGAATCCATCATTATTTTCTGTTTGCTCAGTATACGCTCTGGTAGTATGGGATGCCAAAGTGTTTGTTTTCATTTGATTGTATTCCTTAGGTGTATGGGTTCCCATTGGGACTGTAGGTAGATTATATTACTTCTATCTTATTGTAGAGCTTGTTAATGGATTTTTGGTTATTGCTGGTTTAGCGGATGCTATCTTGCTGTAGTACTAATCCTATGGGCTTCTGATTATTGGTGGATTAGTGATTTTTATCTTGTTGAGGCACTGGTTTTGTGGCCTTCTTAGCAATTGTGAGTTAGCGGATTCCATTCTATTGTGGTGTTGGTTAGTGGCTTTTGGATTCCTTGTGGTGTAGATTATTCTATCTTAGGGTTGTATCTTTGAGGTTGTTTTGTCATTATTCTTATCTTGAGAGTGTGTTTAGCATGATTTCGTTAGTTATCTAGAAGGTTCATATTGGTTACTTGCTTTTCCTTTCTTTCCCTTTTTCTTGAGGTTACCTGTATACCGCCATCTTTCTTAACTCTCTTTATATATGTGTATATATATATATATATATATATTGTTGTTTCAAGGACTCAAGTGCCTTCTCCTTTCCTTCACTTGTTTCTGAGACATATATCTTCTGTGGCTAGCATAACATGCTTGTATTCTTTTTTTTTTATCCTTGATAGTTTCCGTGTGCTTTCTCTATTGCTTCTTTGACTTCTTTCTTGATTATCTGCTATTTACTATTTTTATATCATATATGCGCTCAGTCGACCTATGATGCGTATTGGGTACCTATTGCTTAGCAATTGGTGCTCATACTACACTTCTGCATCTTTTTAATGCAGATCTTAGTGTGAGCTTTTGCCATTGACCGCATGGAGACTCGTGCAACTTTTAGATATTCGAGACTAGGGTGAGCTTCTGACGACTGGGTCTTGACCACATCTCATCTTTTGGCATTGCTACTCTTTGTTTATTCAAAGACAATTGTATATTCCATTTTGTTATCTCTAGCAATTGTATTCTACTAGAGGCTCATGTACTATCGATACCAGGTCTTTGGGTCGGTTTAGTTTCTTTATGTATATATTCATGTTGTTAGCTTCCACGTTATTCTATTTTATATCTGCTTCTGCTTATTTCTACTTATTATGCGTGTTGATTTAGATAGTAGCCCTTTACTAACTGTTTCGGGCTATAGATATTGGTTCGCCTACTGGGGGGGTTGTAGGTGCCATCATGACCTGAGAAATTGGGTCATGACATTTTCCTTCAAATATAAGGTAAAGTTTTTACATCATTTTTCTTGTCGTATACTTGGGGATGTACCTGCGGAAACATTACCCACTAAAACTATTCCAAGAAATTTTTTGCAGATGACTATCTTGCACTTAGATCTGCCAAATTTACTTATGGATATACCTGGGGAAATGTAATCCTCAAGTAAATATTGTAGGACACTGAATTTTTAAAGGTTTTGCATGAAAATCCGCAGGTATTGTATGTGAAAATAGTTCCCAGGTAAGATGCCCAAGTAATTAGAAACTTTCTAGTAGTGTTTCCACAACTCTCACATTAGGATTGTTAGAGTTGCCTTAAGAACACTGTTGTTTAGGGGGTGCTAAGAAATCCCACAATCTTAAGATCAGTTGTTGCAGGTGCAACCCTTTAATATCAATGTATACACAAAAAGCAAATGGCTTTCATAGATTTTGGTTATGGGAACTATTAGAAATACGTGAGACATTATCTCTATTTAAAGTTCTCACAATAGTGACATCTGAATAATATGATTATGGCGACCCCTGTCGTTATGGGTGAGCTATAAGTGCAAGAAAATCTTCCGAGTTTGGAAATTGAAAATATCAAACTAGGCTAGTCTTGGATGAAATTCGAGTAAGGTAAGGTCTAGGGAAATCTAGGGAAGGATTAGGTGAAATGATTAAATCTTAGCTTATTTTCTATTAGCTATGGCGTTAAAGATTCCGTAGGACTTTTCAGAAATGAATTCAGGTGAGTAGAACTCTCGAGATTAAACTTGACATAAAAAGGTTAGTTCGGGATATCATGGTTTGAGGGTGTGTTGTGAAATGCAAAAAAACTTGGAGGATTTATGAGTTTTTGTTCTGTCACACCTGCTATAGCAGGTGACAGGCTGCTAGCGCGATGCTGCTAGAGTGGAGAAATTCTTGCTATAGCAGGAGTCAGCATCGGTCAACTCAGCTATAGCGGGAGGCTTCCCCTATGGCAGTGCTGCTATAGCGGGATTGGACCACTATTGCGGGGTTAATTGCTGTAAATGCAGAAACTTCCCAAAATATATTCATTATTTCACAAGAACATTTTGGGGAAGGCTGTGGAAATTTTTGGCGAACTCGATCAATTTTCCACCAAAATTCTTTTTTAAGGTAAGTATTTTATCCCTGTAAACTAGTACTTCGATTCTTATGGCTTAGAATCACTAGTTACAGGCCTTGGGGAGGGTTTTTCTTGACCTAAGATAGAATTTCTGGTGCAAAAGGGATAATAAGGCATAAAAACCTTGGGATTATGAATTAAAGTTGCTTGTTCATGATTACATTACTGTAATTCATTAGTATAACCATAGAATTGGTAGTTCTAAATGAATTATTGGTGGGAAGTGGTGACATTTAAAAGCACTCTCCCGTAGGAGGTGTAACGATCGTCATACAAAATAAATAAATATACCCAACGGATGGTCGGGTTCGTATCCACGAGGAATGGAGTGATGATTCGCTGAGAAATCATCGAATAGTAATCACTAAGGTGAGTCAATGTTCAAACAATTTAAAACTAAAAATTAGGGGAAATGGAAAGGGAATGAACGTATCAGTTTCACAAACATAGTAATGTAAACAAGCTTTGTTTATCAATGAGATGGAAGACTAGGGGTATGCTTTCGATAGGATTCTACAATGGGTTAGGGGATTTGATTAATTATGCAAACTCTCGATAAAAGGTATGAGTAGCATTGGTTTGAGTTGTACTTGGTAGTCTCTTGACCCTCCAAATATATATACTATAGTCTTTGCTCAAGCACTATAGAATTTACTTTTAACAAACCAATTCAATGCTTGGGGGAATCATACTATTTCTTGTTAGATTCTTAGATGGGTATTTCCTTCGATTAAGTTATTTCTAGCCTCAATCTAAGGTGGAAATCCCAAATTCCTACTATTGAATTCCTATCTGAATCATGAACTCTTCTTTCAAGAAAGAACATAATTAAGAAAACCCAATCAATGTCTGCAACCATCAATTTTATGATTAAAACATGAAGAATTCAATAGACCCATACTAATTCATCAATAATAAGCATAATTAATCAATACCCACACCCAAATTCAAATACCCATCATGCACGTACCCTTAGACAAGGAAATTAGCTGCTCATATTAAGGAAATAAGAAGATATACCAAATGGGTTATCCATAATTCCAATCATATTTAAGCTAAACTCTAAATCCAAGCTCAAATCCTTACAAAAATAGTGATTATAAATAGAGAAGATGAAAAGAGAAGAGTGTCCTCTCAATATCTTCCTTGGAGAAAGTAAAACTAAAATTCTATCAGGTATACACCTCAAAATGGGTTTTAGAAGCTTCCCAATATGTCACACGGCTTTGGACAAAAATACCCCTTGGTGTTGGTGCAACGCAACATGCGATGCAATATGCAATCGCACCTTACTTTTTGCATATCGCATCTGCTTCCTTCTCCAACCAGTGAGGTCCATTGCTGAGGCAGTGAGGTGCAGTCCGCGTGCCGTATTGTGCGCCTTGCATGGCAGTTGCACCTCTTGTAAGATTCTTCCTCTTTTTTGATCTCCTTCACACTTTAACTCTTTTTGAGTTCTTTTGGTTCAATTCCTTTGTTTTCTACTTTTGACCAAGAGTACCTGCATTTTCATCAATAAAGGCAATAAGTACCTCTAATTCTCATCGAAACATGGCAATAATTCATGAATAAAGTCTCAATAATTTGGTAGATTACCAACTTATCAAACCCCCAAATTTGAACTGTTGCTTGTCCTCAAGCAAGATACTCACAAGGTAAGAAATTAATTAGGTTCTAAAACAGAAAAGGATGTTTACAAGATTAATCTAAATTCTAAAAACTAAGAAAATAACAAACAAAAGGCTCAAAACAAAAAGACTCAACTACAATGCTCATCTAAATTTGTATCACCACATTCTCAAGGCAAGTGTTCTTTTCAAAATGTTTATCAAAAGGATTTCATTTCTCATTCAAAAAGCAGGGGAATTTTTCATTCAAAAAAAGATTATAAAGCTTCTCAAGTCATTGACATGGACCTTTGTAACACCCTAGAACTTCTAAGCCTAGACTCAGCTCAGAAAACCAGAAAAAATTAATTTTCCAACTGTCAGTCGAAATCACGAGTCGAATCCATGATGCGCCCAAATTACACCTCTAAAAGAAGCGCAAGTAGTCCCTGTTCAAATATAGAACCCAAATAAAGGTTGGGGTCGATCCCAGAGGGAATATGGAAGGACTATGGTCGATTAGTATTTACTTCAAGCTTTTAGTCAATTATTTCTAGTAAAGGGGAGGGGGTTTGTAGTAACAAGTAATTATTGTAACAAGAACATATCAAGTAACCAGTGTCAATTTCAAGAGTTAATATCAATAAGAGAAGTGACTAGGGAAATGGTCCCCATGAGATCATAACTTAGTAAGGCTTTCATACTTGGTTCACTAGTTTGGTGCTTAGCATGCAGAATCGGTAAGTTAGGTTCGCCTAATTCTTTGGTCCGGCACCTAAGTGAATTTCACCACATGCCTTGGTTCAACCACGGTTGTCGCTTTACTAACCCTTACCGTTGATCCCAAATTAGCTATTCCCGGACAAGGTCAAGCTATAAGATGAGGGTTGATAGCTGTGAATCTCGTTGTTTACAACCTTTTTCCCATCCGTTACCTCTTTGGTATGGCAAGTAAGGATAAAGAAAGTTATAACATTTGCAACCGTTAAAAAGAAATCAAAGCAAAGGGAAGAACAATACATGCATGAACACCTCCCTAGATCACCTAAGTACTATGCCTACTTCGTTAATCCTTCATGGTTTCCACAACCCTAGTTGTGGATTTAGCTACTCATGTTCACAAGCATGCAATTGAAGTTTGTTTGAGCAATCATCAAGAGATACTTATAAAGAAGAATAAAGAGAACTGGAATCTTTAAGAATAATCTCAAGAACACTTCAAATTATTAAGAGCTAGTCTTCGAATTCAACACCAAATTAAAATAAAACATATGAGAAAGTAGTCTCCAAATATCGTGTAACAACTCTAAATAAAAACCTAGGGTAAAGTATTTATAGACAAAAATAAAATCCTTTCCTAATACAACTAGGAATCTGGCTCGGCAGGGACCACGAGTTAGATTGACGGTCCGTCATTTGGAATGACGGTCCATGGTCTTCTCAGGTTAACCGTGGTCCTGCTGGTCAAGGTCTTATGAACTTCAAAACTACGGCTGGAACCACGAGTCATTCTTCTGAATGATGACTCGTCCTAGAGATCGTGGTTTCTTGGCCCACTTTGGTACGTTCTCTGCTTAAGTGATGACGAGTCACAAAGATGGACCGTCTTTTAGGAGCATGATCCATTCTTCAATCCGTGATCCCTACTATACTTTGTTACCTCCGTAGAACTTCATTCTATGTGTCAAAAGGAGGGGCCCGTACTTGGGAAGTACGGACCGTGGTTTTAGTCATCCTTTTCTTCACACTTGGCCACATCTTCTGAACTTCAAATGATGTGTCAACATGACGGATCCGTCCTTTGAAAGTACGGATCATCAGCACAGCCGTGTAATCTCTCCAACCTTGTGCATTGTCAGAACTTTTGACTACGAGTGCCAATGACGGGTCTGTTGTTTGAAAGCACGACCTGTCAACTGGACTTTTCTTCATTGTAATGACCAAACAGTAGCTCAACTTCCAAATTTTTCTCAAGGAACCCTTTTTGCCTGCACACTTAACCAAAAGCATAAAATCCACAGATAACATGCTAAAGAACATGCGAAAATCCTAAGTGTTAAGCATAAAAAATGGTGTATTTCTACACCACATCAATCCACGACCCATGAAAGTTTCCACGAGTCATGGACTGGACCTGTGGAATCATATCAGAGGCCTAAAGAATTCTCTAAGAATCATGGATGGGTTCTACAGACCGTGAAAGGATCCACGAGTCATGATCCTGAGTCGTGGAATCAGACCTTAGGCCTGACATTTCTTTGAGAACCACAAATGGGTTCTACGGAACATGGAGGATCCACGAGTTGTGAAACCAAGTCGTGGAACCAGACCAGTGGGTCATCTTTCTAGCCCAAGATCCACGATTTGGATCCATGATCCATGGAAGTTTTCATGAGTGGTGGTTCCCACCTGTGGAACCTGAGTGAAGAATTTCAATAGTTTTCTTTTAATTAATTCAGGGGCATTCCAGTTTTTTTCCTACCCTTTTAATTCTGAATCTTAGTCATTTAGGAGGGTAATTACAAGGATTTTCACTCCTAAATCACCCATTCTCCTAAAATTATCTGATTTAGAAAGAAATAGGAGAAAAGAGGCGATAGTTTTTCTCAAGCACATGCAGAAGGTTCTTCAAGCTCAGTCCCAAGAATCCAAAGGAATTCTCTATAAGTTCTCTACTAGGTATGTGGGATTTCATCAATGGGTTCTTTTCACCCATTGAGTCCCTAGATTCAGTCAGTTCTTCAGTTTCTCCATGAACTATTCAGATATAGGGTTCCTAAATCTTAAGGATTCTTTTCAATTCAGATGCTACTACTTATATTGATATAGATTCCATGTTCTTGGAGAATTAGTATAGTCACATGTACAGGACTCTGAAACCCTAGCATTTCTAAATTTCAGTATTCATAAATTATGCTTGTTAGGTAGACAATTCAGATAATTATGCTTTATAATTAGAATGTCATCAGTTTCAGTATATATGTGCATTCTCAAATAATTGTCAGTATTTGAGCTATCCAGTGTTTTAGCTTGCATTTCATTGGTTACATTTCTATTGGGAGTAGACTTAGTACCGAGTGGATGACAGGATGAATGTTTAGCTATCAGATTAGTCTAAGACCTTTAGTAGTAGTCCCCTAATTCCAGAACTACGACGCCACCATAGGTATCAAGAGGGGTCCGATGTCAGATTAGGCTGCACACCTTTGTCCCTTGTGGAAATCAATTTAGTGGATCCACGTTACACTTGTTCGTACCCTTGGAAAGGTATGAACACCCTTCAACCCAGGGTTATAGGATTTCCCCATAGTTAGCTCAGCCTTAGTTATATCAGTAATAGTATCTCCCACAGTCATACTCAGCATTGCATTAACTATGTATTCAGTTATTTCAGTTCAGCTTAGCATGTTATGATATTCATGTTCAATTACTTGGTTATTGCATTTCAGATACCTTCCAACTCATGTTTCATGCTATGTACTTCCATGCCATTATTCATATTTACAACTTTGGTTATATATCCCACATGCTCGGTACATTTGAAGTACTAACGCATACGTTTGTGCTACATCATGTCATAATGTTAGTTTAGATGCTCAGCATCCAGACCGCGCTTAGCTCATTTTCCATCCCTTACTCAGCAGCTTCATTGGTGAGTCCTCATAGTTCGAGGATGATAGTCATGCTTTCACTTTCAATCTTTACTTTTTAGTTTTCTGATTATTAGAGTAAGTTGGGGCATGTCCCAGTAACTCGCCAGTTAGAGACTTTTAGACATAGGCTAGATTCAGCTTTTGAGTTGTTAGTGTTGTTCTTCAGACTCATTATACTTTGATTATTACTTTTATATTCATACATGTTTGGGCTCTTTCCCATCTCACATATTTTCATGTTACCAGTTTCTGCATAGTTCATGTTATATAAGGTTTTATTTAGATACGCCAGGCCATGAGTTATCTTGGGGTCACTTGTGATACCAGGCACTGTCACATCCAAAGGGTAGCCTCGAGGCGTGACAAACTTGGTATCAGAGTATCAGATTCAAGTGTCCTAGGGTGTTTAAAAACCGTATCGAGTGGAATCTTCTTCATGGGTGTGAAGCGCGCCACACTTATAGGGAAGAAGACATGAGATGTCATTTGGAATAACATCCCTTTTACTTTTCCAGCTCATGCTATAAAGTATGAACTCTATTTAATCTACTTCTAATTCATGCTCTTCAGGTTACCGAAAATGCCTCCTAGAAGAGCCAACGCCAGGAATCAACTAGCACCAGCAGCTCCAGCAGACCCTCTGAATGAGCAAGTCACTTATGCCGATTTCAGGGCCACTTTTCAGGTGCTTGCTCAAGCCATGACCGCTAAAGTCAATCAGCGGGCTGTGGCACCAGTTCCACCACAGACTAACACTACTGCTGCAAGGATCTGAGACTTCACTCAGATGAACTCTCTAGAGTTTTATGGGTTCAAGTCAGAGGAGGATCCATAGGTGTTTCTAGAAGACATTCAGAAGGTGAAAGATATTATGGGTGTCACTCCAATCGAGGATGCAGCAGATTTAGCCACCTATTAGTTGAAGGGAGTGACTTATACTTGGTATCAGCAGTGGAAGGAGTCCCGTTATGGTAAGTAAGGTCCAGTGGATTGGAAAAAGTTCAAGACTACATTTCTAGATAGGTTCTTCCCACTTGAGCTCAGGAAAGCCAAGGTCCAAGAGTTCATCAACTTGAGGCAGAATGATATGAGTGTGAAGAAGTACGCACTCAAGTTTACTCAGTTAGCTAAGTATGCTCCAACAATGGTAGCTGACTCCAGGGCCCGTATGAGTAAGTTCATGTCTGGTGTGTCAGATGATGTGGCCAAGGAGTACAAGACTACTATGCTGGTTAAGGAGATGGAATTTTCCAGGTTGGTGACCTATGCTCAACATATAGAGGAAGATAAAATCAAAGAGAAGGGAGAAGACAGTAAGACAGTTAGAACATGTGACTTTAGCTATTCTCAGCAGATGCCAGATCGGTTCCATTAGAAATTTTCAGCACTAGCCCCATCTTCTTCTAGTGCCCCAGGGCCTAAGTTCAAACAAAATCAATGGGATAGAGGCCAGGCTCTAAGTCCCAAGGTACAATAATTAGCGGGAGCACTCATCCAGTTTGCAATAAGTATGGTAGAAAACACCAGGGTGAGTGTATGGAAGGTAGTGGAAATTGTTTTGGATGTGGCAAGCCAGGCAACAAGATGAGAGATTTGCCAACAGCTTCTCAAAAGCGCAAGGATGTTTGCCCACAGAATAAATCCAGTTCTATAGCAGCTCCAGTGGGTCACCCTACTCAGAAGGGTGTCTCATCTGGTACAGGTGGTGGTCAACACCAAAATAAGTTGTGTGCCTTTTAGACTAGACAGGACCAGGAGGATTCTCCCGATGTGGTCACGGGTACATTACAAGTCTTCCATTTATATGTTTATGCATTGTTAGACCCAGGGGAAACACTTTCCTTTGTAACTCTTTACATAGAAGTAAAATTTGGTGTCAGTCCAGAAATCCTCCCAGAACCCTTCTCAGTCTCTACTCCAGTTTGTGATCTAGTTATAGCTAGACAGGTATACAGAAATTTCCCTATCATAGTTTCCCAAAAAGTCACCTCAGCCGATCTTGTAGAGTTAGAAATGACTGACTTTGATATTATTCTAGGCATGGATTTGCTACATTCATGTTATGACTTAATTGATTGTAGAATTAGGATCGTTTGGTTTCAGTTTCTAAATGAGCCAGTCTTAGAATGGAAAGATAGTACCTCAGTGATGGTAGGTCGATTCATCTCCTACCTTAAGGCTAGAAAAATGATTTCCAAAGGGTATTTCTACCATCTTGTTCGAGTTAAGGATTCAAACTCCAAAACCCCAACTCTTGAGTCAGTATCAGTGGTGAACTAATTTCCAAAACTGTTCCCAGAAGATCTACTCGGAGTTCCTTCCGAAAGAAAAATTGACTTTGGAATAGATCTCCTTCCAGATACCTAGCCTATTTCGATTCCTCCTTACATAATGACTCCAGCTGAGCTTAAGTAATTGAAAGAATAGTTGAAAGACCTTCTAGGTAAGGTATTTATAAGACCCAACATCTCTCCATGGGGTACTTCTGTGCTTTTCATGTGTAAGAAATATGGTTCTCTTAGGATGTGCATCAACTACCGTCAGTTGAACAAAGTCACAATCAAGAATAAATATCCCATCCCCAGGATTGACGACTTGTTCAACCAACTTTAGGGTGCTAGTTTTTTCTCTAAGATAGACCTCAGATCTGGTTATCATCAGCTCAGAGTCAGATATTGTGACATCCCAAAGACAGCCTTCAGGACTCAGTATGATCACTATCAATTTGTAGTTATGTCTTTTGGACTAACAAATACTCCTGCAGCTTTCATGGACTTAATGAATAGGGTGTTCAAATAGTATTTGGACTTACTCATCATTGTCTTCATAGATGATATCCTTGTTTATTCTCAAAATGAGGAGGAGCATGCGAATCATCTAAGGGTTGTTTTGCATACTCTCAAAGACCGCCAGGTATTCACCAAGTTTAGTAAGTGTGAATTCTGGTTAGAATTAGTTGCTTTCCTTGGTCATGTGGTATCTAGCGAGGAGATCCAAGCTGACTCTCAAAACATTGAGGAAAGAAAGCACTGACCCAGACCCACCTCTTTGACAGATATCAGAAGTTTCTTAGGTTTGGCTGGTTATTATCGGAGGTTTGTTGAAGGATTTTCCTCCAGGGCTACCCCATTGACCAGGTTAACTCAGAAGAAGGTCAAGTTTCAGTGGTCAAACGAATGTGAGAAGAGTTTCCTAGAATTGAAGAAGAGGCTAACTACAGCTCACATTTTAACTCTACCATAGGGTTCAGACAGGTATGTAGTTTATTGTGATGCATCCAGGGTCGGTCTGGGTTATGTCTTGATGCAACATGGTAAGGTCATAACTTATGCATCTAGGTAGTTTAAGATTCATGAGAAGAACTACCTGACTCATGACCTTGAGCTTGCAGTTGTTGTGCTTACCCTAAAGATTTGTATGGTGTTCATGTTGATGTATTCACAAATCATAAGAGCCTTCAGTATGTGTTCACCCAGAAAGATTTGAATCTTTGTCAGAGAAAGTGGCTTGAGTTCCTCAAAGACTATGATATGAATGTTCTCTACCATCCTGGTAAGGCCAATGTGGTGGCTGATTCCCTCAGCAAACTGTCCATGGGTAGTGTGTCACATATTGAGGAAGAGAAGAAAGAATTAGCTAAAGATGTTTGTACGCTTGCTGGTTTAGGAGTTTGCCTTATGGACATGATATATGGTGGTGTGATAGTCCGAAAGGATCAAAATCTTCATTGGTAGCTGAGGTCAAATAGAAACAAGATAGTGATCCCATATTACTTCAGCTAAAGGGTGCATTTCATCAGCAGAGAGTAGAGGTTTTCTCCCAAGGAGGAGATAGTGTGCTTCGCTACCAGGTTCATTTATATGTACCTAATGTGGGTGAGTTGAGGTAGAAGATCCTTACAGAAGCCCATAATTCTAGGTATTCTATTCATCTCGGTGCCACTAAGATGTACCGTGATCTATGTGAAGCCTATTGGTGGAACGGCATGAAGAGGGACATTGCAGGTTTTGTGGATAAGTGTCCCAACTGTCAGCAGGTGAAAGTAGAACATCAGAAACCAGGAGGTATGATTCAGAATATTAGCATTCCTACTTGGAAGTGGGAGGTGATCAACATGGACTTCATTATGGGTTTACCTGATACTTGCTGACATTACGACTCTATTTGGGTGATAGTGGACAGAGTTACTAAGTCATCTCACTTTTTGGCTATCAATACTATAGATTCAGCGGAGGACTATGCCAGACTCTATATCAGGGAGGTAGTCAGGTTGCATGGGTTTCCCTTGTCTATCATCTCAGATAGGGGTCCTCAGTTTACATCTTATTTCTGGAGATCATTTCAGAAAGGTCTTAGTACTCAGGTGAATCTCAGTACAACATATCACCTGTAGACGGATGGTCAGACAGAGCGTACCATTCAGACTTTATAGGACATTTTTGAGAGCTTGCATGATCGATTTCAAGGATAATTGGGATGATCACCTACCTCTCATAGAGTTCACCTATAATAAAACTTTCCATTCCAGTATTCAGATGGCCCCATATGAGGCACTTTATGGGCGTAGATATAGGTCACTGGTTGGTTGGTTGGTTTGAAGTAGGTGAAGCAGCCTTGATCGATCCAGATTCGATTCATGAGGCTATGGATAAAGTTTAGCTCATTAGAGAAAGACTAAAGACAGCTCAGAGTCATCAAAAGTCCTATGCAGATATGAGAAGAAGGGACTTAGAATTTGAAATCGATGATTGGGTCTTCCTAAAAGTGTCACCCATGAAGGAGGTGATGAGGTTTGGCAAGAAAGGGAAGCTCAGTCCCAGATATGTAGGTCCTTACAGAATCCTGAAAAGGATTGGTAATGTGGATTATGAGTTAGAGTTACTAGCAGAACTAGCAATGGTTCATCCAGCCTTTCACATTTCCTTGTTGGAGAAGTGTGTGGGTGGTCCGGCTTCGATAGTGCCTTTAGAGAGTGTGGCTGTGAAGGATAGCCTCACTTATAAGGAGGTTCCAGTTGAGATTACTGACCGCCAGGTTCGTAGGTTGAGAAAAAAGGAAGTCGCTTCAGTAAAGGTTTTGTGGAGGAATTAGTCCATAGAGGGAGCTACTTGAGAAGCAGAAGCAGTTATGATGGCCAAGTACCCTCACCTCTTCCCTTCCGATTCAGTTTCAGCTTGAGGTAATAGTTCCTCTCCAGTTTCTCAGTTTACTCTGATGTACTTCAGTCTCACTATCATGTTCCCTCAATTATTCTTGCATTTCAGCATATTTGTATACTCATGGTACTCACTTCAGTTATATATCAGTTTCTAGCTTCCGTTGGTAGGGATTGCAACTCTTTTCCTTAAAACTCAACTTGTTTAGTCTTAATTTGAGGATGAATGATCCCAAAGGGGAGACATTGTAACACCCTAGAACTTCAAAACCTAGACTCAGCTCAGAAAACTAGAAAATATTAATTTTCCAACAGTCAGTCAAACTCACGAGTCAGATCCACGACCCGTGGAAGTTTTCATGAGTCATGGACTGAACCCGTGGAATCAGATCAGAGGCCTGAAGAATTCTTTGAGAATCACGGATGGGTTCTATGGACCGTGGAAGGATCCACGAGTCGTGAACCCAAGTCGTGGAATCAGACCTAAGGCTTGACATTTCTCTGAGAACCACAAATGGGTTCTACTGACCGTGGGAGGATCCATGAGCCATGAACCCAAGTCGTGGAACCAGACCAGTGGGTCAGCTTTCTATCCCAGGATCCATGATTTGGATCCACAATCCATGGAAGTTTCCATGAGTCATGGTTCCCACCCGTGGAATCTGAGTTGCAAATTTCAGCTATTTTCTTTTAATTAATTCAGGGGCATTCCAGTCTTTTCCCTACCCTTTTAATTCTGAATCTTAGTCATTTAGGGGGGTAATTAAAGGGATTTTCTCTTTTGTTTTTGTGTCGAACCGGGTTGGTGTTTCCCAATGATATATTGAGAGGCAACTTTCTTAGGTGAAAATGCCAAGTTTTAGTTTAGAATTGAGTCTGTAGTTGCTTGTCTCGAAATGGGCCCACCAAAAAAAATAATTCTCATGGAAAATTGTTTTGAAAATAAAAGAAAGAAGGGAAATATATGTTTGAGGAAAAGCATTCTCTTGTCATGACTTGCACACTCTCGCTTTGGCTTAATTGACTCACAAACGAGTGTATAATGAACACATAATAGCTTGTCAAATATCATTTGCCCCAATTGATTGTGAGACTAATGAATGAATTCTTGTGGCATTATGACTTGTGTGGTGAGGCTTTACCTTGATTCTTGTGCATAAGTATCATCTAGAACCTGCCCTGAATGTGATTCAAGGCAAAATTCTAGGTGTGGTCGGGTTTGGAAGATGACCTTAGGCCCTTTTTGACAGCCACTTCACCCAAATGACCTCCCACGACATCAAATCCTAGTGAACCCCTTTTGAACTTATGATCGTTCTTTGGCTCCTTGTAACACCTTTACCTTTTTGGAACCTCTATTTTGGCACCCATCCTCTCTAATTTCTTGAAAATGAAATGTAGGCTAAAAGCCTAAGTTTGGGGGAAAACGAAATACAACATAGGCAAATGCCTAAGTTTGGGGGTGCATGTGATCAAATGAGGAGAATAAAAGTGCACTTCAAGTGCAAGGTAGCACCTTAATTTCGAATTGAAAATTGCTCCAAAAGATCAATCCAATGAGCAAATTGAAAAGCAAAAATAGGTGCTACCAAGTGAAGGTGGTATAAGGAGTTTGAATGATCATGCTACCAAGTGAAGGTGGTATAAGGAGTATGAATGATCATGAGTTGAAAGGAGAAATCTTGGGTTGTGTGAGGGAGGAATAAGGTGAAGTTGAGAACAAAAAGCATTAGGGAGGTGTAGTTACTTTATCCAAATGATATCATCAACTTGACCCTAGACAACATCGTAACCCACAAGTCCTTGGTGATTTCGAGCTTGGCTACCCTACATTAGTGGAGATATACATGAAGGGAAATCATATGGTTCGATACATATGCACTTGAACTTTCTTGAGAGAGTGAGTCTTTTTGGTTCTCCTATAATCTCGTGTTTTGTGAATTGAATGATTGTGAGTGGGATTCTCTCTTGTGGTGAGTGGCATCATGCACTCGAATAGAAACATAGAGTCTCTATTTCAATTGAGGGGAATGAATGAGATAAGTTGTGTGGCGAATATCAAGGCAAACCTTGATGGTCCATGACAATGACTTGAGAAGCTTAAATGTCTTATGTTGAATGGAAAAAATTCCCTTGATTTTGAATGAGAAATGATGTCCTTTTGAAAAAAGTTTTGAAATGATCAATTGCCTTGAGTTTGTGGTAGTCCAAATTGAGATAAGAATAGTTGTTTGAGTCTGTTGTTTATTTTTTTCTTAATTTTTAGTGTAGAGTAGTCTTTTGTGCCTTAATTGAGCCTAGAGCATAATTCATTCCTTATCTTGTAAGTATCTTGCTTGAGGACAAGCAATAGTTCAAGTTTGGAGGTTTGATAAGTCGGTAATCTACCAACTTATTGAGCCTAAATCCATGAATTATTGCTATGTTTTGAATAGATTTAAAGGTTCTTATGGCCTTTATTGATGTCTATGCAAGTACTTTTGATAGATGATGATAAATAAGGAAATGGACCCAAAAAGAGCTCAAATGGAGTGAAGTGTGAAGTGTTCGAAAAGGTTGAAGATTCTGACCGGAGATGTAGTGGTCATGCGACACGCACAGGCCGAGGTGCAAAATGCACCTCCCCACCACAAGATCATAATGTCACTAAAGAGTCTGTCATGAGGTGCGGTCATTGTGCGACGCGCACATCCTGAGGTGCAAACCGCACCCCCTACGCACAGAGCTCCCAATTCTAGCTGAAGTCACTGGTTCAACCGGAGGCAGTGTGCGATGCGCACATCGCAATGTGTGAATCGTATGTCGCGCCGCACACCACCCAAAGGGCATTTTTGTCCTAATTTTTAGTGAGATTTTGGGAAACTATAAAAGGCATATTCAGGCACAATTGTAAATAACTTTTATCATTCTGAATATTTTGAAGAGTTTTTAGCTTAGAGACCAAGTTCTTCACCTCCATTGAGAAGAGGGTTTCAATCTAATTCTCTTGGTTAACACTTGTGTACTCAAATTGAATCTAGAACTTGAGATTCAGCTCTAATGGAAGGGATTTTGAATTACCCAGCTGGTATTTCTTTCTCTCTTACTATGGGTAGCTAAAATCTCTTGTCTAGGGGTGTATTGATGATGGGTGCTTAAGGAATGGGTGTGGGTGTTATCTATTCTTGCTTATAATTGCTTAATTGACATGGATCTAGTAATTTCACCAAGTTTTAATCCTAAAATTGGTAGTTACAAACATTAATTTACATTACTTAACTATGTGATTGCTTGAGAAAGGATTTCATAGTTGTGGATGTGAAATTACTAGTGGGAACTTGGGATTCCACTCTGATTTGAGGCTAGGAATAGCTCTTATCATCTGAATCTCCCATTTAAGACTCTAAGCTAGAGATGGTATGACTTTCTCAAGCTAGATTGGTTGCTTATTGATCAAACCGATGATGCTCTAACCGAGATGATCGGATATAAGATTGTTGATCGAGAGATAAGCAAATCTTACCCATGACCAATGCTATTCATGTCATTAAGCGAGAATAGGTATGAAAATGATAATCACCCTATTCCATAACCAAAACCCCATCGAATATGCATTCCTAGTCATCTAGTCAACTTGGTACACCCTCTTTAGTTTTATTGCTTTTTGAATTGAATTGCGATTGTAATGACAACACTCCAGATTCCCCCATCCTTTTACTTGTGGTTTTGAGCAATTACTCTCACCTTGAACTCAATCTATTAAAATTTATATATAGCTACCCCAAGTCCCTTGGGTACGACCCCAACACTTGTTGGGTTTATAAATTTTGTTTTGTTGCACGATCGCCGTGGCCTCCTACTTGGAGAGCATGATTTGAGCGTTCATCAATAGTCATGGTTTCACTTTCAGTCTTTACTTTTCAGTTTTCAAATTATTAGAGTGAGCTGGGGGCATGTCCCAGTAACTCGCCAGTTAGAGGCTTTAAGACAGGCTATATTCAACTTTTGAGTTGTTAGTGTTGCTATTCGGACTCATTACACTTTGATTATTACTTTGATATTAATACATGTTTGGTCTCTTTCCCATCTTAGATATTTTCATGTTATCAGTTTCCACATAGTTCATGTTATATCAGGTTTGATTAGATATGCTAGACCATGGGTTAGCTTGGGGTCACTTGTGACACCGGGCACCGTGTCGCGTCCAGGGGGTAGCCTCGGGGTGTGAAAACCTTCAAGGTTTGCCTTAAGATTTTCCATAAAACTTATCTCGTTCATTCCTCTCAATTAAAATAGAGACTTCATCATTTATTTCAAGTGTGCGATGTCACTCACCACAAGATAGAATCCCACTCCCAATCATGCAATCCACAATAAAAGGGATTACAAGAGAACCAAAGAGACTCTCACTCTCTCAAAAAAGTTCAAGTGCACACACATTGAACCATTGTCTTGCCCTTCATATAATTCACCACTAATGTAGAGTTACCAAGCTCAGAATCACTAGGGACTTGCAGGTTATGATATTGGCTAGGGTTAAGGTAAGGATTGCATTTGTCTCAGGTGAGTAAACTACCTTAATTATCCTTGTGATCATTCAAAACACTGTTCACATTTTCGAATAATAACTTCACCTTATTTCTCCTTCTCACAACCCAAAGTTTCCCTTCAACTTGATCATTCAACATCTTTTTATCACCTTCACTTAGTAGCACCAATTCCTTTCTTTCTTTTCAAATTGTTCATTTCATTGGACATTTGAAAGAATTTTTAATTTTATGTATATGGTGCTACCTTGAATTGAAATACATCCTTTTTCTTATCCATATTAGTACATATACCCCCAAACATAGGCTTTTGCCTATGTTATCATTTCAATTCCCCCATTCCTAAACTAAGGCTTTTGGCCTATATTTCATGTTCGAGCCCTTGAGGAGGATGGGTTCAAAAATTGAGGTTCCAAAAAGTGTCAAGGTTTCAAACAAGGTGCCACAAAAATGTCACAAGCTCAAAGGGGCTTACTAGGATCAATGTAAAGGGAAGCCAATTTGGGTGACATGACTTTTCAAAAAGGTCCTAAGGTCATCTTTCAAGCTTGGTTCCATCTAGGATTTTTCCTTGAAACACATTCAGGGACAGTTCTAGACAATACATACACACAACAATGAAGTATAGACTTATCACACAAGGCATCACAAAATAAAAATTTCACAATTAGTCTCAAAATTAATTGGAACAAATGACTTTTGACAAGCTATTTTGAGTTCTTTTACCCACTCGTTTGTGAATCGATCAAGCCAAATAGGGAATGTTCAAGTCATGACAAGAAAATGATTTACTCAAAATCATTTTCCCTCTTTCCTTCAATTTTCCAAAAACTTCTTTCCAAGATTTTTTTTTTGGTGGGTCCATTTTGAGAAAGCAAAACATGAACTCAATTTTAAACTAAAACATGGCATTTTCCCTTAAGAAAGTTACCTCTCAATCCATCATAAGAAAATACCAATCTGGTTTGACATAAAAACAAACAAAAGAAAACAAAAGAAAACAATTTGCTCCTTGATACAATATCACCCTACAATATTCATTCTAGACATACATTTCAAGGTCTAGACAAGAGGATCCAAGCCATACTCACCCTTGGAGCACAAAAAAGAGCTTGGAATAGCCTCATTACACTCCAAATGAAGCAATTTAACATTTGGATGATTGCTTAGAAGCAAGAGAGAGAAGACAACATGAAGATGGTTACTGCCAAAGCTATGTGAAGCCATGTGCGACCAGCACAATGAATGGTGCATTTTGCAACTCACTACGCACATGATGTGTGACCTATGTAATCTTCCAAGGTCACTTTTGGGCCTTATTTTAAATAGCCACTTTGGGCTATATTTGTAAGAGACATATTATAAATAGATGTCTTATCTATTTCCATTCCTTAGATTATGTTGAATTGAGAATTAAAGAACTCTTTTAGGTGTAGCTTGTTAGAGGGTGGATTCCCTTAGTTTAGTTTAGTGTAGCTAGTTTTAATCTAGGTTAGTAATGGGTGGATTCTCATTATTGATCTAAAACTCCTTTACATTATTTTCACTTGAGATTGCTCATTTGTGGATTCATTTGAGTCTCTCATTTTTATGGAATTAAAGCTCTCTTCCCCCTTGGTTTAGTTGTGGATTTAATTAAGCCTTTCTTTTTTTACTTCTCATCACCTATTTCTCATCTATCTTTATTTTTGCATTATTGAAAGATTTCAATTGGTATCCCCAATTGGGATCTTATCATTTGGTGTCAGAGCTTAGAATAAAAGATTGTTCCATCAATTCTTAATCATAGGTTCATAAATTTGAAAATAAAAAAAATTGGTTGAAAAACGTATTTGAGAAAATTTCCAAAAATAGATTTTGATTTTGTGTTTTGTTTGTATTTCTGACATTAGATTTATGTTCTCTAGTGTTTATTGAGTCTAGATCTGATATTTCACCTTGTTTGGAGTTGATTTGAGGTTTTATACCGTTGTTAGATTGAAGAACTTGAATATCAAGCAAGAGAGTTTTGAAGATCTGGATTGGTTTGAAGATTCAAAGGTATTGGGCTTTGATCTGCTCACTATAAGGAGTTTGAATCTCAAATTTGGAAGAAATCGAAGCTAAATTGAATCTTCTACCATTTTTGAGTTTGAAGCTTTTGATGAACTTGAAGAACATGAAAATAGGTCTCTACGATTTTGGTGGTAATTGATTCTAATTTGTACTGGACTTTATTCTCTATATCGAGGAAAGGCTACGTTTCAAATTTTGGGTCAATCTGAGCTAAATTGAAGAAATTGGAAATTAAAAATTCATAAATTGTTCTTGGCGTTCTTCATGTCTTAAAGAATAAGAATATCAAAAAGGTGTGTTTGATACAAAGGTAAAAGGAAAAGAAAGAGTACTTGTGTTGGTACAAAAGGAAATTTACCGAAAAGGGCAAGTACTAGGAGAAAAGAAGTATAAAAATCAGAGAAATGTACAAAATTCAGAGGCTACAGGTGTCTATCTCGGGCAGGTGCGACCATCACTTTGGAAGGTGCATTTAGCACATGTATTTCGCACATTAGGTGTTGTGCTACTGGTTTCATGTGCAAAATGATGTACGAGGAGCACAATGGAAGGTGCGAAATGCGCAAGCCTTAGCACATGCTGAATATTTGCAACTTCAATATTTCTTCAATGAATCTCAGGTTCTAACTTTCTAGTTTCATTTCCTTGATTCTAATTTACCTCTCTTGATTCTTAAAGATAATTATCATTAAGTAATTGATCTACTAATTTGCTTATTAGTTCTTGAGTCTGAATTTTATTTCATGCTAATTCCTTCTAGCTTTTCTCATTTTACAAACTCATTGATCATTTCTTTGATCCTTCCGTTTGTATTTGAGTTGTCCATTTTTAAAGAAACAAGAATCTATTCTTCCACAAAGGATAAGTTACCTTGTGAATTGATTGGACAAAGGTAGTTCTCTATCAAATTTGGGAATGACACTCTAGGAAGGTGAGTTGTGAACCTAAATACGATAGACGTGAGAATTTTTTTTACTAACTTAGTTGTTGAGTTTTGTAGGTATACAAAGGATTTATAATGAATCATGTAATCCGTTGCTTCGTATACTTGTGATGATAACATGGAAAGCTATCCTTGTAGCTATGGAGGCTATGATTCTAATGGTGAGGCCTATGAAGGTTATGATGAAGCCAACGAGGGCTATGACTTTGAATATGATGGTGAAGCCTATGAGGACTATGATGGTCCCTATGACCATGAACAAAATTGTGTTGAGAGCTACTACTCCAAAGGTGAATATGAAGCAAGTGCTCATGGATCATATGATGAAGATAATAGGAGTAGAAGAATCTTATGATGAATCTTATAGTTATGGTAAAGGTTCTCACACTACACACCATGAAGATGGAGGCGACGTAAGGTATAACACTTTCTCGCACATACCTTGTCAATCATTTGTCAAAAGTCCTTGTACAAGTAGAGGGTGTGAGGTTGAATTTTATGCCTCGTCTTGTGCTACTTCCTATCCTAATTAAAGGGACATGAGTGTATGTGTTGAAACAAGTAGTAGTCATCCAAAGAATGATGGTATATGGGTATTTCCTACTTCTAGGAGTACCACGTCTCATACTTCTTCTCCTAATGTTAATGTGTCTTGTTCGCAATATAGAGATGGCATTAGAGGAAGTAGAGGGAATCCAAGGTTCTAAGATAGGCATGACCCAGAGAGGCAAATTCTTGGAGTAAAAGTGAATGTTTATGGTAGTATGGGATATGATCTTGTACTTGATGACCATTGCTTTACAAACTTCATTACCCCTCAAGTGGTTGAGTAGTTAAAGCATGTATTATAAGATAAAATCCTTATCCCATTCAAAAAGGATATTGGGTTGATAGATATGTGAAGGTACTCTTTCACTTGGCAAATATTAAGAAGAGGTTTGGTGTGATGTGGCTCCTATGGATACTTGTCACATAAATTTGGGATATTCTTGGTTCCAAAGTCATAGTATCCCACACGCACAAGATTGGTACAAGTATGTGGAAAACAAAGAAGGGAAACTTCTCTTCCCACCAATACCCCATAAAGAAGCAAGTAAAAGTGAACCACTCCCGAATTTGCAAGAAGGTCATACTTATATTAGGGAAGAATGTGCTTCAATAAGGCAAGTTTTTGCTTCATTAAGGCAAGAATGTTCTTCAATAGAGGAACAATTGAACAAGATCTACAAGTGTATATTAACCATAGATCTAAGGAGATTCAAGCAAACGAGGCGAAGGCTACTCCTTTTGAAGATAAACCTAAAGAGTTGCTATTGGAACCAAAGCAAGCTACTCCTTGTGGTGATGACACTAAGGAGTTGAGCATGGAAGTCAAAAGATCCACTCCTTGTGTATAACGGAGGCTAGAGTTGAAGGGATCTTCTAACCCTTCCCAAAGAAGACTTGGCACTTGTCCCAACTCCCTTAAAATTGAGAGACAAAAGATTGAGAGGAGTAAGGGTGTGATAAGTAACAACTCTAGAGAGGAAAAATGTGAGGTTGTGTGGAGTGATGTGAGAGGGTTGTCAAAATCTTATACTAACTCTTGTAACTTCTCTTCTTTTTCTAGTTGTCTTGATATGTGTGCAAGTATTCTTGGAAGTAAACCCAATGAGGAACCCAAAATGTGGAGCATCATGAGGTGGTTGAAAGATTCCAAAGGGAGAAAATGTTCTCCAATGATAATGACCAAGGTGGAGATAATTCTTCGTATAAACTACATGGTAACAAAGCTAATCTAAACACTTTCATTAATGTAGATGAGCATGATAGTGACTTAAGTGTGAATGATAGCTTGCCTTTACATGAGTTTAATGAGTCTTTACCATGTATTGAGCATACAATCTCTATCTTATTTGAAGATAATGTCTTGTTTGTGGATTAGGAGATCACTCCTAATAAAGAACCTAGTAGTGTGAATTTTGATTGTGAGGTAGCTCCTCTTGAGGTATATAACTTATATGATAACTCACTTTGGTGTGACAACACACTTTCCAAAAATGGACATCTCTTCTTGGAAGATGATAGTATGTCTAGTGGGAAGGATTGTGTCAAAAGGAATGATCCTTTGGGTGATAACATTGATTTGCTTGACTATTTTAAAAACCCAATTAGTGATTATCTTTATGAAATTGGTGATAAATGTGATCCCTTGCATGACACCCCACCCTTGTTTGATAAATATGAAGATGAGCTAGTTGATTCATGTGATGACTTGAATTCTTGTCTATTTGATCCTAGTGGTGGTGTAGGTCAATTTGGGATTTATTATTTAGGAGAGGAATGTGACAATTGTTTAAAGTTTGATACTTGTCCTTTGGATTATCTTAACCCTATTGGTATGCTTGATTGTGTTCTTGAATCCAATATTGAGCTTACAAGCGATTACACCATGAATGAGGTTATATTATGGGACACCTTTCTTTACTCTCTCTTTACACTTGATGGTGTCCATACTTGTGTTCAAAATACAATTGTGTAGAGGTAGAAAACTACTTGGAGTGTGTGATTGTTTGAGAAAGTAAGACATGTGGGTCTCCTATCCTTTTAACCCCAGAGTTCCTTTGCTAGTGTGTGATCTCATGCTAGTAAATCTTATGAACCCTAAGGCAAATGTATCATTTCCTATTGTGGGTGCCACTTATCTTCTTGTATCCTTGTTTGACAGACTTGTGCTTCAGTTGTGTGAGGTAAAACTTTTAAGTGCCAAGTCAATTAGTTGTTTGATAGAGAGTCCATGGGGTACACTTTGTACCAAGCTCATATGGTAAACTTCTTGCCACCCTTATGGGGATGGAAAACATGAAGTGGTGACTTGGACTCTTAGAAGCATGCTTAGGATCATGATTTGAGGGAACCTAACTTTTTAGGAGGATCATTTATTGTTGATTGAATTTGTTTCTAATAGAGTCCTTAATCCCTCTAGTAGCATGACTCAATTTATTATCTTACTCCCCTTCGGAAGTTTCTTGAGAAAGAGAGGCATCATATGCTTGAAACATCTTATCTCATCTTCTTGTGGTCTTACTTGTGAAAACACCTCAGATAAGGTTAGTATCCTTAACACCTTTATTTACTACCTCTTTGCATATGATGATGTCCATGTTTTTATTGGATTTGTTTCCTATAGAGTTAGGTATTCCTTTGATTGTTCCATTTATTTTTGGGACCAAGTTAAGTGGGTCTTATATCCCTTTGACCCCGGAGACCCTCCAAGGGTACCTTCTTGGCATTCTACTACTTGTGCTAACCCATGTGCTAACCCTCATACTATGAGGAATTTGTGGTTCTTTGTCCTTTCTATGTTTTTGCAAGGTTTGGATTTAAGGACAAATCCTTTTCAAGAAGGGGAGGATGATATGATATCGCCTGGCAATGTTCATGCTAGACTTGCACTTCAAGGTCTAGACAAGAGGATCCAAGCCACATCACCCTTGAAGCATAAAAAGGAGCTTGGAAAAGCCTCATTACACTCCAAATGAAGCAATTTAACATTTGGATGATTTCTTGGAAGCAAGAGAGAGAAGACAACACGAAAATGGTTGCTTCCAGAGCTGTACAAAGCCATATGCGACCAACACAGTAGATGGTGAAGTTTGCACCTCTGAAGTGCGACCTATGTAGTCTTCCAAGTTCACTTTTGGGCTTTATTTTAAATAACCACTTTTGGGATATGTTTGTAAGAGGCATACTATAAATAGATGCCTTAGCTATTTTCATTCCTTAGACTATGTTGAATTGAGAATTGAAGAACTCTTTTGAGTGTAGCTTGTTAGATGGTGGATGCCCTTAGTGTAGCTTAGTGATAACGGATAAAGAGGGAAGAACAAGAAGGGAAAGAAAACAAAAGAAGGATATGTGGGTTAATATTCAAACTCTTGAATTTATGAGCAACAAAGGACTTGATACCCTCACCTCTCAATTGAATTCAATAATTCAAACACAAACCCTAGTTTGGGAATAATCAAAGGAAACTAAGAAACCACAAATGAGCAACCTTTGATTAACCAAACTAAGAAGTTCACCAACAATTTCAAGATCCACACTACTAAAATTATCAACTAATGCTTGCTTCACCTAGAAACTACAAGCTAAGTACCTAGTAACTACAAGTTTCAAAGCTCAATATTCAATATTCATCAAACAAATCCTTCCAAAATAAAGAAATATCCTATTTATACTAAAGGAAATAAGAAGACATTGGTTTTTTACAATATTGCCCTAAATGAGGCAAGGGCCTTGTTTGGTTGTCTTCTTTGTGGATTCTTGAATTTAAAGCCTAGCCACTTGCACAAATGGCCTCTTTTCTTCATCCACATCACTTCCACGGACTCCTAAGCTTCCCTTTTCATGAACATCGTATGTGTTATCCATGCCATCCATGTTCATGTCAACCATGCCATCCATGCTAGTATCACTTAGTGTAGCTAGTGTTAATCTAGGTTAGTAATGGTGGATTCCCATTGTTGATCTAAAACTTCTTTACCTTGATTTTCACTTGAGATTGCTCATTTGTGGATTCATTTGACTCTCTAATTTCTATGGAATTCAAGCTCTCTTCCCCCTTTGTTTAGTTGTGGATTCAATTAAGCCTTTCTTTCTTAATTTCTCATCTATCTTTAATTTTTGCATTATTGAAAGATTACAATTGGTATGCCCAATTGGGATCTTGTCACTCCATGGGGAAGAATTATGGTATGAAGAAAACTGTTAGAGTTTATTCAGTACTCTACTATTAACGAAGCGATCAAAATTAAAGTTCTTATGAATCATTTGAAATCAAGCCTTGGCGTAGGCATTAAGTGCGTTTGCAAGGCATGGGTAGTGAAACAATAGATTATTTAGGACCAACCCAGCAATATCGTAGCTCAAACAACACGTAAAATAAGCCTGACAAGGGCATAGTTTAAGCACTAAGAAAATAAAAGGCCTGGCAAGGGCAATATCACATCATCCAAATCATGTCGGACAATGTAAAGGCCCGACAAGGGCAATAAAAATAATATATAAAATCCCAACACATGCAACCAACAACAACAATCAATAATGCACCACCTACCTTACAAGAATAAAGCATTGCCCTCAATTCTTAATCTCAAACAAGTAAGATAAGGGTGCAACAACTCCTTGTATGGGCTACTCCTCCTCATCCTCCTCCTTCTCTGCCTGCTCTGAACTGGTGCCTTCTTCTCCTTTGCGAGAATGGGCGGTATGTTGTGACTCAATAAGCACCTGCTGAAACTCTACATCCTGATCATCGTCCAGCTCCTCATCATTGCCATCCAAGGTAGCAATCATTGTATTAATGGGGCCTGATATGGGATGGGGTAAAACCACGGCGGTCTCAAAAGCACTCATATTAGTATCGCCCATCAGTGCTTTACATTTGTCCTTGTCCTTGTCCAAATCCTTTTGGATCTCTGCCACAACACTCTCAATAATATCCACCCTCTTGCATCAGTTGGTCACACTACTCACTACCCTCTTCATAACCTTTGTTATCGCCATCTGAATCATCCCGGGTATCTTCTCAGCCAGGGAGGTCAACTACCTATCATGAGATAAGGTCATGTCAACCAGCTTTTGAAAGCCAGCTGAGGTTGAGGTAGATGAGGGTGAGGGTCCAGGAGAAGCTACAGCTGTAGGATTTCTTGACTCTATAGGAGTAGGTGCATCCGAGGCTGATCTGGATGGAGAAGAAGCAGTGGGCTCAACAACAGTGTCCTCTACCTGGACATTAACAAAGGGATGCATTCTGCATCTGTTCATCCTAGGGGCATCTACTCTATATTTTTCCTAAGGTCAAGCATACCAACTGCAGAAGTAGATTTATCAAAGCAAAAATATGGGATTCCAGCCTTAGCACAGAGCTTGCAAAAGAGCATAGGGAAGGGGAATGAATCAACACCTCGACGTGATTTTCTTTTGATCACCAACGCTATGATCTCCCCAATGTTAACATATGGCCCTGACATAATGAAGGCTACTAGAATGGCACCCTCCTGTCTAACCTTCTGATCATTCTTAGAAGATATGAATCTAGAGCGGACAAAGTTGTACCATAAGCGTGCCTCAAAGAACAGAGTCTGGAGTAGAATAGTGCCCCCCATAGTTTCCCAGAGAGGAGTGGAAGCCTATTCAAGTGGCTTTTTCTCAGGGAGCACCTTAGCCCAAAATTTTGGTGCTGGCTCAATTGGGTTACCCCAGCACGGGAAGTCCTCCACATTCCCCGTGTACCCCATAGAGTCCTACTTTTCCTGATAGGATGCAAATAAGTCACGGACCACCTCAGTGTGATAACCTCCGACCACCTCTAAGAATGGGAACCATTGGTGGCTGGTGAATTGGTGGTGGATGTTAGGTAGATCATCCCCAACCACTACCAAGTTGAAGCTACACTTCGGGGTAAAGGTTCTTTTTCAGTCTCTGTCATAGAGGGCTTTCATTTCTTCTATCCCAAAGTGAATCATGTCCTCCTCTGAAACTGGCATAGGAGCAGGTGCTCAGGGAGTAGCGGGGGCTTTCTTATTTCCTTTGGATGTAGAAGCGGATCTAGGAGGAGCTGGTGGCCTCCTTGAACTGCGCCTTGAGTTTCCCCTGCCAGAAGTCATTGTCTGCACAAGGTGATTATGAGTACTCAAAAGAAATAGAAAAATCTTTTTGTTTTTTTGGAATATTGAAAGAAGAAAATGCTACAAGAAGTTAATGAGCTAAAAAAGAAATGGACTGAAATAGAGAAGAACAACACATTAGGTGATTGCTGGCATGTGCGAGTCACATGCAGATCGCACATGGGATTATGCACTTTGCATGTGGCGTTACACATGCTAATAGAAACCTCAACCAAAGGGGCATCAAGGTGCGGAGGCATATGCAATTCACACCAGCCATTCTATGCATTTCACATGTTATCGTCCTTCAGTATAGTTCAGTGTAAACTCAAAAAGCCATGTGTGATGCCTTATGCATTTCGCACGTAGAGATCTGCGCTTTGCATGTGAAATGCACAAGGAAACAGTTGGAATTTTTCAATTCCACATTTTCTTGTATGTTATGTATGTGACTCGCAGAGCAATACCTGTTGAATGCACGAGCACAAAGCTACAAAAACCAATTTTAACAGGGCATATGCATGAATTGAGCATAACCAAGTTATCCGGGTACTCAGACTACCCCAAAAAACTCAAAACACATTGAAAACTCAAAGATTAGCTTAATGATTTCCCTTATAAAGGACATTACCCCATCTATCATCAGGAACATCAAGCCTTTATGAAAAGCACATAGGCACATTCGATTGCTCAGTAAATTACTCCCCTAAACCAAAGCCTCACTGGATAAGTATATTCAATTGAAATAACACGTAGGCACAGTAGTTTATATGTAATTTCAGCCTCAATAATATGATTCAACAAAAACCTTGTAAAGATGATTATTTTCCCTTAAGAATGATATCACCCAATCTATCACAGAGCCAAACCATGCATCAACTCTAGTGGGTTACTCAAACTTCATAAAAAAGAACAAAATTTAGGGGTAAAAATCGACACAAGTTACATGCATCAATACAAAATCAAGATCAACCAAGTTTATCTAAAGCAAAATCAACAATATGCCCCGAAATTGGGGTCCCAAAATTTTGGATCTCACCCAAAGTAAACATAGAATATCAAACTAGCGTGCTTCACAATAAGTGTTCTCAATCTACTTAAAAATATAGATTTAATATTAGGAAACTTACCACAAGTGAATATAAGAGAGGAAAAAAGCAAAAATTGAAGCTTTGAAGTGCCAATAATGGTGTGCCAAACTTTTGACCAAAAAAGAGGTGGTGAATTGTAGAGAACTCGATGGTGGAGAAGTGTGGGTGAGAGGGAAGAAGATTTATGGAAGCATTTGGAGGATTTAGGTGATTTTGGGAGAGAGTAATGGAGGTTTTGTGTAAGTTATGACAGATTAGAGGGTGGAGGCTGATGGTTTATAGGAGAAAAAGGATAAGAAACGTCGCGGGCAGTCGCCGGGTCGGTTCGGTCAATACGGCTCGCACCCTTTGGCAGTTTCTTCCTCTTTTCCAATCACCTTCACACTTCGACTCTTTTTGATTTCTTTGGGTTCAATTCCTTTGTTTTCTACTTTTGACCAAGAGTACCTACATTTTCATCAATAAAGGACATAAGTACCTCTAATTCTCATCCGAACATGGTAATAATTCATGAATAAGGGCTCAATAAGTTGGTAGATTACTAATGTATCAGGAAGGCCATGGGATAGGTAGGATGATGATCAAATTGGCCTTGGGGTTTAGTATTGATTTGTAATCCATGATATTATAGGTCATTTTGGTTGATTATGTGCTTACATTTTTGTTCTTCAACCACAATTAAGCTAAAGTTGCAAGAAATGGGAAAGCTCAGGTCCAGTAGAGCTTTCAGGCTTTGATTGAGGTAGGTAATGGTTGTTTGTAATCCATTTTTTTATGTGTGCATAGTAACTATCTCAGTAGTATTACTCGCACAATAAGTGTTCAAGGAAAAAGGGAATGAATGCTAAATGATATCTTAATGTCAATTCATGCAATGAACCTATTTTAAATGCTTATTGATTATACAAGTGTGGTATGTTATTCATTGTGGTTGTGATTGTTGTGATATCTGTGATTCTGGTTAGCTTGGGTACCATACCTGGTAGAGATTATTTGTTGTCTCGGGTACCACACCTAATATAGGTTTATTCGTCGGTTGGCTCGGGTACCACGCCTAGTACAAATTCTTTCATGGTTGGCTCGGGTACCACGCCTAGTAGAGCTTTGTTTGCTATTTTGTATGTTGGTTCCATGAGTGAATCGGGCTTAACCGTTCTGATACTATTATTAAATGTTGGTTCATGAGTATGCATGTTGGTATGTTTATGTGCTAAGGTGGTTTCTTTTATAAACCAGGATTGCATATTTAACACCATAGATGATGTCCTAAGGATCCTTGGGTGGTCTGTGTTACTTGAAGGACATGAAAAACTCATATATAGTTTATTATGTATGGATTTGGAAATGTCCTATATGGTGGTTAAGTCAGGTTGATGACTAGGAGTCTTACTTATATTCACTTGACTTGATTTATACACGTTGTCCTATTTTACTAAGTTATGGTTGTATGTTCATATTTCATATTTTAGAGTTGGCCGATGATCCTACCAGTACACTATTATTCTTGTGTATTGATACTACACTTGCTCTTCTTTTGTGAGGTACGGGGAATATTTTGGCTACTGCTGCGAGACCTTAGTTGTAGTTCAAATGAATTTCAAATTTAAGGGCGAGCTACATCTTTCAAGATACTATGGATTCTTCTTCTAGTTCTAGTCCTTTGTTCGGACTTAGACTTTTAGGTTTTAGGGTTGCATCACCATCTTTCAGATATGATTAGAGTTTTGGTACATGAATTTTAGATTCTAGGGGTTTATTTATGCAGGTTTCCTGATTTTGCTTTTCAAGATGTGAATGTTGGATTTATTATTTAAATTGGTTTTAGATTTTTCATTTTGGGTTAAGTATTGATTGGTTAATTGGTTTTCTCACCGGGGGTTTAGTGTGGGTGCCACTCATGGTGGTTTAGGTCGTGACAAAGATGGTATTAGAGCCCTAGGTTCATTGATCTCATTGTACAAAAATGGGTTTAGTAGATCTTGCAGAAAGATATAGAGACATCTGTACTTTTCTTTGAGAGGCTACATGAATTTGGGAAACTATCCCTTCTTTATTACTTCGTGCTATAACTTGATTTCAATTGGTATCTGGCGATCCAAATTGGCATCTGACCTCCTTCATTCTTTTGTCAGCAGATGGTGAACACTAGATGGAATTGAGCGAAAGCAGCAACTCCAGCTATGGGACTGGCGGTTCATGGGCGAGGTAGGGGTAGGGGAATAGGGAGAGTACTACCCACCAGGGGTGGAGCTCAGGTAGCGGCTGACCAGAGGCCAGAGATATGTCCCTCACCCTAAGATTATGTTGAGGAGGCAGAGGTAGTGCATAAGGATGGCACAGAACCTGATGTGGCAACACCGGTTGGAGGTGCAGGTCTTACCCCTAGGTCTTCTGAGGTTATTCAGCAGGTGTTGTCATTCCTGAGTGGGTTTTCTAGTACTGGAGCTACTCCCACTATGCCAGCTACTCAGGTGCAGATACATTCTTTCATCCAGTGTTGGACCTATCATGACTGGGAGCAAGCATGAGTTGTTGACTAAGTTCCTTAAGATGAAACCTTTGTTATTCCATGGTACTGAAGATGAGGATGCTTTTGTGTTCATCTTAGATTTCTATGAGAGGTTGCAAAAGTTGGGGATTTTACAACAACATGGGGTTAAGTTTGTGACTTTCCAACTGCAAAGTGATGCCAATTAGTAGTGAAGGGCCCATGTGCAGTGTCATTCATCAACTTTGCCTCCAATGACTTAGGCTCAGTTTCCTGCCCTATTTTTTTAGAAGTATGTGCCCTGTACTCTGAGGGATCACAAGAAAGATGAATTTCTGGCTCTTGAACAAGGCAATAAGTCTCTTACAGCTTATGAGGCTAAGTTGCATGCCTTGTATCGCTATGCTACCCAGATGTTAGGCACTAAGGAGGAGAGGATCTAGTTATATGTTAAGGGCCTGAATACTAAATTGCAGGTTCTATATGTTCACATAACTTATGTAGGTGACTGACTATGTAATGAAACTAGAGGGAGTTTAGCAAGTTAGGCAGACTAAGGTATTAATGAAGAAATCCAAGAGTATGGGTAATTTCAGTGGTTCTTATTCCAGAGGTCCCAGCCAACATGTTCATTTGGCTCATCCTATTCAGTCAACCTTGCCAGCTTCTACTGGTACTTATTCGGGGGCAATTCAGTAGTCTTCATTACTAGAGGCCAGGGGGATTTCTATTCTTCAACCAGTAGGCCCTCTCTTAAGAGAGGTTATTTTCATTATGGAGATGTGGGTAACTTCAAGAATGAGTGCCCTCTGAGGTAGGGATGTATTCAGGTGCAGCAGCAGGCCAATGTTGTGGTTCCAAGCGGTGGAGGTGGCAATGACAGGGGTCATCCACAAGGTGGGCGAGGTAATAATCAGAGAGGCCATGTGGTAACATAGGTAATGGTAACATAGGGAAGGGTGGAGCGCAACCTACTAGAGAGGTTGCCCCCGATTGATGATAGAGCTTATTATTATGCCTTCCTAAGTAAGTCTGAGGCTGAGGCATCTGATATTGTGATAACAGGTACTATTCTCGTCTATGACCGGATGGCTTTTATTTTATTTAATACGGGTTCCATTAACTCTTATATATTTGTTAGATTTGCCTTGGGTCTTGACTTGATCTGTGATGTTCTTGATTCTCATATTCATGTTTCTACTTCAGTTGGGGAGTCTGTGGTAGTGACCCATGTGTATAGTTTATGCTCTGTTATGTTTATGCATTTTCAAACTTAGGTAGATTTAATCATATTAGATATGCTGGATTTTAATATTATTTTTGGTATGACTTGGTTGTCTCCTTATCACATCATGTTGATAATATTATTGATAACCAGGAGTTATTAGAAAAAAAGTAAAGATTATTGATAATATTGTATTATTAAAATAATAACATTGTGGGCTGTGGATAATGTAACCATGATTTCTTTGTGCTTAATATTTTTTCATGTTTTGAATAAACAATTCTAGATTTGTGTGTAATTGATAAGCTTATGTAATTATTGTATGGTGGACTTAAGACAAATCATAAATAAAAATATCAAAAGTTATCTTTTGCGTGGCCTGTATAAGCGTTGACATGTTAATTTTGAGTTATGTAATGCTATATAAAGAGATAAAGGTTGTACTTCGTGGTGTTAAAATTTTATACATAAAAAAAATTATTACATGGCTAATAAATTTTTTATGTTATTATTTTAGGCTAGTTAATAAATATTGTTGTTGATGATGATATAGTGTGGTCACTATACAAAATTATTTAGGTGAAATTATATAATTAGCTTGTTGTTTATAAGATGAAATGTTTTATGAGAAATTGATAACCTTGTCAATTGTAGAAAAAATATTGTAAAATATTTGAAAGTGTTGGGGTATCTAGCTAAGGTTATATTAGATGATTCTAAGAAATATTGCGTCTAACAATTTCTGTAGTGTGGTTATCCAATGTATAATAGCATATGAAAGTTATTGACAATCCAAGTCATAGGAATGGAAGGAAAGCAATCACTTGATTGTTAAACAAAAGTAAAGGTTGTTATGATTCAAACTTGAGTAAGAAAGCAGGCAATTTAGGCAAAGTTACCATATCAACCTATGAATCAAGGCTATTTTACAAGTCTAAAAAGATTCCTGGGAGTCACAATCAACTATCCAAAGATGAGTTTTGCAATAAAGCATTACAATATAATTTCTAATTTTCGTTCTCAGTCAATAGAACTGACGTCTAAACAGAGAAGACAATACGCTATAAAAAACAAATAACTATCAATACAACAATTGAGTCTGATCTATCATATAACAAAGGGGAATCCAATTCGACCATATCAAATTGTTAAACATGGAATGATAAGGGGAGGGGCTGAACATGAATTTAAAGAACAAGTAAATCGAGCATGGATTGAATCACACAAGCGCACACACACATAATAAAATAAAAATAGAGTAACATGGGAGAAGTCACCGGCTGTTCGTGTGTTCAATTTCCCATTTTAAGCTTTATCTTCAAGTGATTCTGCCAGCGAGAAATGACCAGTGGCGGTGATGACAGCGAGAGTTTGATCTAAAGGAGAGGGTGAAAATGGGGTTTGTTTTGGTGGAGGTCTTCGTTGATGGAGAGGCATCAGCGAGGGGGTTCCCTAAAGTGGGTGGTGGCGTAAGGCAGTTTGATGGTCGGTTTGGATGGAGATGGAGAAGAGGTGACGGGCGGTATTGAGGTTGAGGAGGAGAAGAGATGAAGAGGAGAAGAGAGAGGCTGTGGAGCTTTATTGGCGGTTGGTGGTTGCTGGCTGGAGTAGCTGAGGAGGGTGGCAGCGATGGTGTGGTAGTGAGAAAAGAGGAGCGGAGAAGAGGGAGAGAGGCGGTGATGATGATGTGAGTGAATGAAGTTGGGTCGTGGGGTTAGGGTAGATTAAAAAGGGAAATGGGGAATTAAAGCTCAGCCGTTGGATTAAGTTAATGGACGACTATGATCAAAAGATGCAGATGGGTCGGGTCCGGGTCAAAATTGGGTCATCCAGATTGGAGATTAATTGGATATTTAAAATGTGGCTAATTGAGCTCAATTGAGGCAAAAATTGATATAGATTAGGCAAGAAGTGGCTAAAATTTAAATAAATTGAGATGAAAATTGAATTGGACTGCTATTTAATTAATAAAATACTACATATATATAATTTAGTAGATAAAATAATAATTAATGATAATTATAAAAAAAATATTATTATAACATAAATATATTGTACACAAAATTAATGACATGTAAAATCATACGAAATTCACAAATAAAATAATAGTAATTAAAAATACGTATAACTTATATATATACGAATTTAGAAAGTGTTAGGATATCACATAATTTATTTAGTAAATAAAAGTAAAACGTAAAAAGTAGCTAGAACTAATAATTTTTGAGAGAAAAATGAATTTGGACTGTTATATAATTAATAAGATAACATATATATAATTTTATAGCTAAAATGATAACTAACAATAATTATCAAAAAATCTTAAGCTAAAATTATTTGTAAATAAAATATGTATATATATTATACGTAAAATTAATGACATGTAATATTATATGAATTTATGATAAAATAACAATTATTAGAAATAAATTATATATTTATAAATTATATACGAATTTAAAAAGGTGTCAAGGTAACACAAAACATGTCATTTTATTTAGTAATAAAAGTAATACGTAAGGAAATTAAGATCTAAAAATAATAGTAATTAATAAAATAACAGCTCGAGTGAGGTATAGTACAATTTGAATTGAATTGCTATTTGATAAATACCATATACATACTAAAATACAAATAATAAATAATAATTATCGTACCAAATTAAAAGAAAAATATTATTATTGGCGGGTGACAAAAATAATTGAGGAAAAATATGGACACTACTAGAAAATGGGCCTACGAGAACAGGTATGCTAGTAACCATTTTTAAACCATTGCTAAAAATAGGCTATTGCAACGGTTATGATCGTCACCTAAAGTTTTGGATTAATAGACCGTTCCAACAAATAAAATTTTTTAAACAACTGTTACAATAGATGGATTTACCGCAACGGTTCACTAAACTGTTGCTATAGGTAGTCCTATTGCAACAGTTAAATTCCAATGGCAACGGTCATATGATTAAGTCGTATCAATAGCTACCAAAACTTTTGACAACGGTTATAACCGTTTCAATATACTATTTTTAGCAACGATTTAAAAATGGTTACTAGCATATCTGTTCCCGTAGGCTTATTTTCTAGTAATGAGTGGAATACTTAGAGTAAATTATCATGTGATTGACTAATCGTTAGTACCAATCGAAGCCATGCTTGGTGCTTGAAATGGGATTCCTTGGCTTGTGGTATTGTCATTTGCACTTGTGTTGTATTCCTCTTGAGTTAGAACTTTTAAGTTGCTTGAGGACAAGAAATAGTTCAAGTTTGGGGGTTTGATAAGTTGGTATTCTACCTACTTATTTAGCTTCTAATCTTATACCTTTGCTAGTATAAAGTGGATAAAGAGTGCAATTTGACACGAATTTCTTCTATTTTACAAGTTTCTGTGTTTTAGAAGTGTTCGGGAAAGATAGGAGTGAAAATAAGTCAAAATGGAGCTAAAAGGAACTGTTGATCACTGGCACAATATTGCTCATCGCGATCGCGAGAGTGGAGCCACGCGACCGCGATGAACAAGGACAAAGCTAAACCAACGGGACCACGAAGTGAATCCATGAGACCGCATGAAGGAGAAAGTCAAAGCTATGCAACCGCGAGGTTGAGTATACGCGACCGCGTGGAAGGAAATTTCAGAACCTCGCGATCGCGAAGGTCACGCACGTGATCGCGATGAAGGTTTCATCAGCTGCGGGGCAGATTTGGAAATTCCCATTTTTGAAAACCCCAATTCACATAAAACTCTTCCCAACCGATTGGGAACACATCTTTTGCTAATCCTTGGAACTTTTGAGCAAGCTTGGGAGCAAGTTCTTCATCCAACACCATAGGAGTGAAGATTTGGAGGAATTTATTATAAAATCTTTAGTTTTCAATCTTTAACTCTTGTTCTTAATTGCTATTTTGTTAGTGTGTTTGTTGACTTGAGATTGGGGTTTGTATTAGAGATAATACTTGTTGGGTTATTGAATTCATATATAGATTTTGTTCTTGTTTGTTTATTTGGATCTATTGAATCCTCCATTGCTTGAATTTATAGTCAATGATTGCAAACATTGACTTAGCATTCTAATTTGGGTTTTTGCTCTGGAGAGAAATTCTCGAATTCGGGAAGATTCACTAGTGGGTACTTGGGAATCCATCTAGATTGGAGGCTAGGAATAGCTCTAATCGCAGGAATCTCCCATTTAAGGGTCCGATCTAGGAATAGGATGACCTCCCCAAGTTATTTGGGTGGTTTATTTCTTACTCGTGTAGTTTGAGAGAAAATACACGAGATATATGCTCGATTGGTCGAGAGACAGTTAGGCATACCTTTAGCCAAGACTACCTAGGTGTCAACCGGGTGCAAGTCTTGTGAATTGAATTCCCACTCCCAATTCTCCCTTGTTATCCTTGCTTGATGAAAGCAAGGTGAATGCCATTGATCACTCTATCTTTTATTTGGTTTTCTTTATCTTTTAGTTTTAGTCTAAAACCCTCATTTTAGGTATCTTTTTCCCTTTTTGTTATTTGAACTTCAATAAGTTGCTTAGACTCTTTATTAGCTAGGTCGCGATTACATTATTCCCTTGGGTACGACCCCGACACTCGTTGGGAATTATAAATTTTGTTTTGACTATCGCGATCGCCATGACCTCCTACTTGGTGAGCATGATTTGAGCGTTTATCAGTACCCACTAGGCATCATAGGCCGACTGAGCATATATAAGATATAAAAGTAGTAAATAGCATATAAGAATGAAGTAGTTACAAAAGCAAATAGAGAAAAACACATAGAAGCTAGCAACCAATAGAAGGCAAGGAGAATACAGGTACACTATGCTAGCAACATAATATATATCACAGAACACAGGTGAAAGAGTAGGGAACGCACCTGGATCCTTACAACAATAATACATACAGAGAGTTTAAGAACATGGCAGTATATCAATAACCTCAAATAAAGGGAAAGAAGGAAAAGCAACAAACATAATCATGCTAGCAATAAAACTTACACGGTAAGGATAATCGACCAATAAGTAGCATTGACTATAATAGGAGCGAGTAAGTTAAGCTACCTACAGTCCTAACGGGCACCTATACACCCTAGGAACACATACAAGTGAAAAAACAAACCCTCTGACATCCCATACTACCGGAGTGTACACTAAACAAATATCAAACAAGGGTGGAACCGAACACACAATGAATGATATGATCAGGTGGTACTGTATGCACCTTCCCCGGCGCTCATAGGCCTAGCAGGTAGGACCCATCAAAGGCTTCCCCCGTATACCTCTACTCCCCCGTATACTCCTCCTCCAGCACTCTCTGCTCCTAGCCCCTAGTCCAGATCGGTAAGGTCCACTGAGGTCTCTGAGACCACATACAAACTCTCAATATCAATAATCGTGCCCAGAATCTATCCGGGTCTAAAATCTATAAAAAGTCATGTTTAGCGCTCTGGCCCAGCCAAGCTTAGTATTATATCAAATAAAAAGAAAATAGGGCTAGCACTCCGGCCAAGCCGAGTCTAGAATCAGTGTGAAAAACCATTACAAATGTTTTTTACACTAAGAAGATCCATAAAAACCATTTTAAAACCATTTTAACTCAAAATGGGCCCTCGAGGCCATGCAAGGTTTTAGAAAACTGGTGATAGTTAGGCCCGAGCCATAATAGTAATAAAATCAATGCAGAAAACTCCTTTTTGATGTTGTTTGTGATATAACCAAACACAACCAATAGCCCACTGGCTCACAATCAACCTACCAGCCCTACACAGGCTCAATCCACTCTACAACATAGATAAGCAGCTCATAAATCATAAATAGATGTATAAAACTCACGAACATTTAATAAATCCCACTATCCATGGTCCAAAGGCGCATACAAAAGACACACAGGGCCACAAGGGGTAATACTACAAAACGAGTTCAAATACTAAAGTAAACGTAGAAAATGAGACGGACATAAAGAAAGCGGACAACGTCTGGGATGCCAATCTAGTAAACCCAACCCAAAGATGCTAGATAGTACAATTATATCCTATCTAAGAAAAGTCTAAGGTGGGAAAGCTGTAACCTACCTGACATCCGGCGACAAGCCGCTGGAAAGCTAACGCCTGAGCCCGAAATGCTATGAGAAGCCCCAAATAGAACTCAAACTATTAAAACATAATCTACGTATTAAGACAAAGCTAACGACTCCCATATGGCTAATAATTTAGCCGAGTCAAAATCTGGGTCAAAAGCGAGCCGTGGGCCGTGCAACCCAAAATCAGAAATGAAAGTTACCACAAGGTTCAAAACCTCGCCACGAACACATGCTCATAAATTGAGCACAATTTGGGCAAAGGAAAGGCCTAAAATAGCCCAGAGATGAAGAGGGATAAAAATGTGAAAATTTTACATAATCAAGAATAAAATGGAGAATTACTTACCACGGAAGAAAGGAAAAAGGTCAACAAAGTGAAACCCACGCCTAAACGAACAATCGGACCCAACAAGCTGCTCCAACTCAAGAATCAACCCACAATCTAAGATAAAAAGCATCAATGGAGATTTAGCCAAGGTTATGGGAGAATTGGAGAGGAGGAACTTACCAAAATGAGGAGGTAAATGATAAAATCCTCTAATTGAATTACTCCCACGGCTAGGATATGATTTGCACAAGTTTTTGGTGAGACATAGAGTTTAGAGTGAGAGGGAAATGAGGAAATGGGGCTAAAAATTCGAGGAAACCAAGTTTTATAGTGCAGGTCACAGACCAGCACGATCACAGTCCCTAGGTGCTGTCACACTGAAGGATCAACATGGGCACCTGCACGATCATGGTGCCCAGGTGCAATGGCGCTGAAGAGGAAAAGTGCTAGGGGAGCGATCGTAGTGACCCTGCAGGATCGCGCTGAGCATTTCTCAGCTGCAAAAAATCTGCAATTTAAAAAATACTCCCACGGGGGTTCTGGGCACAATTGAAACCCGATACACGCAAACCAAACATGTAACTAGAGTGGAAATGATGTTTGGGACTCAACAGAATCGATGAAACTTTCATATGAGGTTGTCTCGATGAAATGTTAACCCAAGTCAACACTTGCTAAAACTAACCAAACACCCAAAATGAGCCCGGCTCACCTGGGACACAAACCAACCACCTACCTAACCCAAACTTGATATTTCAAAGTATATTTAATCATAGGATTTTGAATCTGATGCCTCGATCATCGAAAGTTGACCAAAGTCAAATTTCCAACCCCAACTGGCCTGAAATCTCAAATAGTGAGACAGAACCATAGAGGAGGTTCTTAGGCCCCGACCAAAGGTCCAAATAGACCAAAATCCATATTCCAGAGCTAAGAGAACTATCAAAATTAAATTCTGAGCACGCTAGCTAAGAGTGTTGACTAAAGTCAATGATTTCCTAAGTTAAAGCTCTAAAATAGGGAAATAGTTATAACGACCTAATGGACAGCCCCAGTACTGAACCACCGGTCTTAGAAAGTCATAAATGACTTGAGGGTGCTACAAGTATGCTCTAACAGTACAAAGAAGGCAAAAATGTGGGAATAACCGAAAGGGTCATTGCATCATCCACTACTAAAAAGGACTTTTGTCCTCGAAAGTCAAGAAGAAGGGAGTATCCAAAGGCCCAAACAACTATGGATACTGAGTCCACATCTCTCTCGGTCTACGTGGTAGCCTCTTCGACTAGACGATGCCTCCACTGAACCTTAACCACATGAATCTCTCTAGATCTCAATCTCTTGACATCTCTGACTAGTATGGCTACCGCCTCCTTAACAAAGGTCAAACTCTCATCTAACTACATTAAATCCCACTGCAATACATGTGACTAATCCAACACATAACGCCTCAACATAGATACGTGGAAGACAAGGTGCATAACTGAGAACATCGGAGGCATGGCTAACATATAAGCAACACTACCAACCCTCTGAAGAATCTAAAATGACCCAATATACCTGGGGCTGAGCTTTCCCCACCTACCAAATCTCATCATTCCCTTCGTGGGAGATACTCAAAGAAATATCAATTTACCAACACTGAACTCTAAGGCACAAAGTGTACGTTCTGCGTATCTATTCTGCCTACTATGAGCTGCCCAAAGTCTATCTTGAATCACCTGAACTCTGCCTATGGAATCACAAAGTAAGTCTATAGTCTGTGGCCTAGACTCCAAACCATCAAACCAACCCATTGGCGATCTGCAACGCCTGCTATACAATTCCTTAAAAGGTGCCATGTCAATACTATAGTGATAACTCTTATAATAATCAAACTCTGCTAAAGGTACATACTGATCCTATGAACCTCCAAAGACAAGAATACAGGCCCGTAACATGTCCTCCAAGACCTGGATAGTCCTCTCGGACTGGCCATATGTCTGAGGTGGAATGCAGTGCTAAGTTGAACCTCTGTACCCATCTCTCGCTGAATACTGCTCCAAAACTAAGATGTAATATGAGTGCCATGGTCTAAAATGATGGAAGGTGGAACCCCATGCAAATGAACCACATCACGAAGATAAATCTGAGCCAACCTCTCTGCACTATAAGAAGAATGAACAACCAAAAAGTGTGCAGACTTAGTCAACCTATCAACATTAACCCAAATAGAGTCAAAACCTCGAGACATGCGTGGAAACTGTGCTATGAATTCTATAATGATATCTTCCCACTTTTACTCAGGAATGGGAAGTCTCTGCATCAATCCACCAGGTCTCATGTGCTCGAACTTAACCTGTTGATAGTTCAAGTACCAGGATACAAACTCCGCAATGTCCCTATTAATAATGATCCTCTAGTAAAGATGCCTCAAATCTTTATACATCTTAGTTGCACTCAGATGGATGGAATATCTGGAACAATGAGCCTCACAGAGAACCAATTGAATCAAATCCCCAACTCTCGGAACACAAAGGCGGTTATCAAATTTCAGCATACTATCAGAATCTAAGGTAGTCCTACTGGCTCACCCTGTACAACCTAAAGATGAATATCACACAACCAATGATCCTTAAATTAACGCTGCCAAATCTGATCAACTAGAGTAGAACGAATCTCAACACACTGTCAAGAACTCTGCTAGGATCTGACAAGTCAAGCCTAACTAATTGGTTAGCCAAGGACTGGATGTCCAAGGCCAATGGTTGATCCGAAACTAAAAGAGAATAAAAGCTGCCCATACTCACTACCTTTTGGATCAAGGCATCCACTACCATGTTTGCCTTGCCCAGATGGTACATAATAGTAAGGTCGTAGACCTTTAGTAACTCAATCCATCTCCACTTCCTAGAGTTTAGCTCTCGCTGACTCATGATCTACTGAAGACTATGGTGGTCGGTGTAAATATCACAGTGAAATCCATATAGATAGTGCCTCCACATCGTGAGCACAAAGACTATGGTCGCCAACTCCAAGTCATGAGTGGGGTAGTTGTGCTTGTGATCCTTCAGCTGCTTTGACGCATACGCTATCACACAATCCTGTTGCATAAACACACAAACAAGACCAACTGATGACAATACACTGAGAAGCCCTAATCCTCAACTGGAAAAGTCAACACTGGAGATGAACTTAATAAGGCCTTAAACCTATGGAAAGTGTCCTCGCACTGATCAGACCACTAAAATGGGACATCCTTCCTAGTCAGCCTACTCAAAGGTACATTAAGGGAAGAAAATCCCTCAATGAACCTCTTGTAGTACCATGCAAACTAAACAATACTGCAAACTTCGATAGAAGTAGTAGGTCTCGGCCAATCATGAAAGGCTGCAATCTTCCCTGGGTCCACTCTAATGCCATTCTTAGACACCACATACCCTAGGAACGTCATGACTCAAGCTAAAATTCACACTTTGAGAACTTGGCATAAAGCCAATAATCTCTCAAAGTATGGAGAATGATCCTCAAGTGCTGCTTATGCTCCTCTGCACTCTGCGAGTATATCAGTATGTCATCAATGAAGACTATCACAAATAAATCAAAGTACGGCTTGAGCACCTTGTGCATCAAGTCCATGAAAGTTGCGGGGGCATTAATCAACCTAAAAGACATCACCAGTAACTCATAATGGTGATAACATGTCCTGATTATTGTCTTAGGTATGTCCTCCACCCTAATACTCAACTGGTGGTAGCCTTATTCAGCTGGCGGTAATCAATACACATCCGCATTGAACCATCTTTCTTTTTCATAAATAGAACTGGAGCACCCCAAGGTGACACACTCGGCCTAATGAAACCCTTAGCTAACAGGTCTTGAAGCTCAACTTTAAGCTCTCTCAACTCAACTGGACCCCTAGGATATAGAGTAATGGAAATGGGCTTGGTGCCCAGCTTTAACTCAATGGCAAAGTCTATATCATGCTCAGGTGAAAGGTCTGGTAGGTCAGTCAGAAACACGTCTAAGAACTCCCTAATTATAGGGACTGACTCAGGAGAAGAAGTGTCGGTGCTAACATCCAGGACATAAGCTAGATAAGCCAAACACCCGCGCACAATCAACTTGCTAGCCCGAAGATAAGAGATGATCCCAGACAGTGCATGAATAATAGAACCCAGCCACACAATCGGAGATACACCGGGCATGACTATGGTAACGGTCTTGGCATAACAATCCAAACCAGCCCGGTGAGGGTATAACCAATCCATGCCTAGAATCATATCAAAATCTAGCATGTCTAGAACCATCAAGTCAGCCCAAGTCTCAAGATCACCAACATCTATCAAATAGGATCTAACAACCCGATCCACTACTAAAGAATCACCTAGAAGGGTAGCAATTGATACAGGAACAAATAATGGCTCACTAGCCAACCCCAAACAAGGAATAAAGTAGGCAGAAACATACGAACATTAAGATCCAGGATCAAACAATGCTAAAGCTAACTGGCAGTAGATATAAATCGTACCTGTGATGATTATATCTGAGGCCTCTACCTCCAATCTACCAGGAACTCCATAGAACTGACATCAACCACCACTTGATCAACCGTTATCTCATCAACTTGTCCTTCCATATTGGGCACCACCCCTACCAGGGACACCACCTCCTCTGACCAGGGGATACACTGACCTAAAAGTCTAAGTGGCTAGATGAACTGTACCCTATTGGGGGAACACTCTGGTGAAACGACCAATGATACCACACTCATAAACAGGCCCTGATAGCCCACCCAGCCAAGACAAGCTGGATGAACTGGTATGGCCACCATGGCTGATTCCCCAGAGTATGTACCCCTTAAAGAATGACCACTATAACCATGCTGACCACTATAACTATGCTGACTACTATGAATCTGACCAAACTTATGCCCAACAAAAGTCTTCAGTGATGCCTGAACAGGCCGGTTAAACTGACCGTGATACTGTTGTTGCTGATACTCTCAGCCCCACTGACCTGAACCTCTACCTTCTAAATGGGAACCACTGTAACTGCCATGATCATGTGGCTTCTTATCCCTATCCCATGGGTTATGACGATACAAATCCTTCATAGTGCGGATATGGTCTGGAATATCCTAAAATAGTCATCCACTAGCAACTAGTATCTCAACAGTCTATCAAAGCTCGATCCTCAAACCCCAGACAAACCAATGAACCTTGTCTAGCTCTATAGAAATAATCATAGACCCAAATGGAGCCAACTGGTGAAAAAAGGTGTCATACTTGGACCCTGACATAGATTCGTGCATCAATCTAGTAAACTTATCTCTATGACGCTCATAATTACTTTGAGGAAAGAACTTGGCCATAAAGGCCTTACATATTTCTTTCCAAGTTAGCTGAGGAGACTGGGATGGTCTGCAAGCTACATGGGCCATCCACCAAAGTTTAGCTGGGCCCCTAGCTGATAAGTAGTATAACTAACTCCGTGAGTATCCAAAAACCCAAGATTATGAGGCATCTTCTCACAGGTAGAAATGAAATCATAAGCATCCTGCCTAAGAGCATCGAAGAACCTCGGTGGGGACAATCTCAGGTATTGGCCCAAAGCTTTTTGCTCCGACTAAATCAAAACTAGGCAAGGAGCAAGAGGCTGAGCAACTATAGGCTCTGACAGAACCTTTGCACAGGGAACCATAGTAGCAGGTTGCGCGTCTGAGCTTTGAACACCCAGGGTTGCCCCCTGAGCGGATATATTTTCTATAGCTAAAGGCTGACCCCCAACCATACCCAGTAACTAAAAAAGCAAACCCCAAATATCTGACAAAGAGCTGAGGCTGGTGCTGATACAGATCCTGCTACTGGCCTCTGATAAATGAGCTGGGGCTGGTGCTGATACAGATGCTGCTACTGGCCTTTGTGGCACCTAAGTCTCCCCTGGTCCACAGGCTGGTGGTCTAAAACTGACTCATGCTCAAACACAACCTCAAGAGCTCTAACTGGTTCCGCTGCTCGGGCACGTCCTTCGCCTCTACCTCTATGACCACCCCAAACCCTAGCTGGAGTTGGGTGTGCTGGTGTCGAAGGCTCTCCCTCAGCCACTGTTGATGATCTCATACGATCCATCGACAGAAGAGTGAACTAGAACAAATGAGATTTCTAGGAAACTATCTAGGATAAGATGCACGATATATAATAAAGAAAAGAGTCATATTTCCTAAAATTCCATAATAGCCTCCTGAAGATAGGGTATGGACATCTCTGCCCCAATTTGTTGGACTCTACTAGGCATTGACTCCTATACTGATGACACCGATGAACCTAGGCTCTGATACCAAGCTGCCACGACCCAATTTCTCAGGTCTTGAGGATACCTGTAACCCCTTGTAGGTAAACCAACATCCATAGCCCGAAACAATTAGTAATGGGCTACACCCTAAGTAAGCACGCATAAGAAGATAAGATAAGCGAAAGCAAGAAAAGAAGACATAAAAGAGGATACAATCATAAATATATATCAATAAATATACGGAAGCTAAACCATCCCATGACCTTGTAACATAGTATAGAAGCCACTACTAAATATACTGAGTACAAGAAGGTACAAAATAAGAATGTAAAACTGTCTTTGAATAGCCAAAGAGTACATAGCATAAAAGAAGCGATAAATCCAAGCCCAGTCGTCAGGAGCTCACCCAATGTCTCCGATGCCCAAAAGCACTACATGAGTCTGTGCGCATCAACAATGATAACTCACACTCAAATCTACACCAGAAGATGCAAAATTGTAGTATGAGCACCAATTGCAAAGTAATGGGTACCTAGTAGGCATCATAGGCCGGCTGAGCATATATAATATATAAAAGCAGTAAATAGCAGATAAGAAGGAAATAGTCACAGAGGCAAATAGAGGAAAACATACGGAATCTAGCAACCAATAGAAGACAAGGAAAATACAAGTACACTATGCTAGCCACAAAATATATATCATAGAACACAGGTAAAAGAGTAGGGAATGCACCTAGATCCTTGCAAAAACAATATATATACAGAGAGTTTAAGAACATGGCAGTATACCGATAGCCTCAAATAAAGGAAAAGAAGGAAAAGCAACTAAACATAATCTGCTAGCAATAAAACTCACAAGGTAAGGATGATCGAACAATAAGTATTATGTACTACAACAGGAGCGAGTAAGCTAATCTACCTACATTCTCAATGGGCGCCCATACACTCGAGGAACACATACAAGTGAAAACAAACCCTTTGACATCCTATTCTATCGGAGCATACACTCAACAAATAGCAAACAAAGGTGGAACCGAACACACAATGAATGATATGATATGATCAGGTGGTATCGTATGCACCTCTTTTGACGCCCATAGGCCCAGCAGGTAGGATTCATGGAAGGGTTCCCTCATATACCTCTCCTTCCCTATATACCCCTCCTCTGGCACTCTCGGCCCATAGCCCCTAATCTAGATAGGTAAGGTCCATGGAGGTATCTGAGACCACATACAAACTCTCAATATCAATAACCATACTCATAATCTATCTAGGTTTAAAATCAGTAAAAAGTCATATCTAGCACTCTGGCCCAGCCGATCCTAGTTTCATATCAAATTAGTAGAAAATAGGTCTAGCACTACGGCCCAGTCGGGTCTAGAATCAGTGTGAAAAACCCTTACAAATCTCTTTTACACCAAGAAGATCCATAAAAACTAGTTTAAAACCATTTTAATTGAAAATGGGCCCTCGAGGCCATGCAAGGTTTTAGAAAACCGGTGATAGTTAGGCCCGCAGCCATATTAATAATAAAATCAATGCAGAAAACTCCTTTTTCATGATGATAGTTATATGATCAAACACAACCAATATCCCACCGGCTCACAATCAACCTACCAGCCCTGCACAGGCTCAATCTGCTCTACAGCACAGATAACGAGCTCATAAATCATAAATTGATGTCCAGGATGCACAAAAATTTCCTAAATTCCACCATATATGTTCCAAAGGCGCATAAAAAGGCTACACTAGGCCACAAGGGGCAATACTACAAAACGAGTTCAAATACTAAAGCAAACATAGAAAATGAGATGGACAAAACGAAAGCGGATAAAGTTTAGGGTGCTAACCTAGTAAGCCCAACCCAAAGATGCTAGATACTACAATTATATCCTATATAAGCAAAGTCTAAGGTGGGTAAGTCATATCCTACATGATGTCTGATGACAAGCTGCTGGAAAGCCGATGCCCGAGGCCAAACTGCTCCGAGAAGCCCCAAATAGCACTCAAACTATCAAAAACGTAATCTATGCATTAAGACAACACTAATGACACCCATATTGCTAATAATTTAGCCGAATCAAAATTCAAGTCAAAAGCAGGCTCATGGCCCCCACAACTCAAAACCAAAAATGAAAGTTACCACAAGGTTCTCAACCTTACCAGAAACATATGCTCAGAAATTAAGCACAATTCCGACAAAATAAAGGACTAAAACAAACCGGAGATGAAGAGGGATCAAAAATGCGAAAACTTTACATAATCAAGAATAAAATGGAGAACTACTTACCACGCAGGAAGGGAACAAGGTCAACAAGGTGAAACCCGCACTTAATGAACAATCAGACCTAACAAGAAGCTCCAACACAAGAATCAACCCCCAAGCTAAGATAAAAAGCATCAATGGATGTTTAGCGAAGGCTATGAAAGAATTGGAGAAGAGGAACTTACAAAAACGAGGAGGGAAATGATAAAATCCTCTAATTGACGAACTCCCATGGCTAAGATATGATTTTGTCACGACCTAATTTCTCGGTCATGATGGCACCTACAACCCCCGGTAGGTGAACCAATCCCCGTAGCCCAGAACAGTTAGTAATGGGCTACTATCTAGCAAATAAGGGAACAAGACGAAT
>QJPP01005363.1:0-77121 GCA_003996215.1 Jaltomata sinuosa | reverse complement strand
CATGTGTATTGATTTCGGCAGCTGAATAGGGTGACAGTGAAGAATAGGTATTCGATGCCGAGGATTGATGATTTGTTTGACCAGCTTCAGGGTTCAGTCGTGTTTTCGAAGATTGATTTGAGGTCCGGCTACCATCAGTTGAGGATTAGGGCGGAGGACATCCCTAAGACAGCATTCAGGACACGTTATGGCTATTATGAGTTCCTGGTGATGTCTTTTGGGTTGACTAATGCCCCCGCAGCCTTTATGAACTTGATGCACAGGGTTCTTGGCCCGTATTTGGACTCATTTGTGATAGTTTTTATAGACAACATCTTGGTATACTCACGTAGCAGAGATGAGCATGAGCAGCACTTGAGGGTTATACTCCAGACTTTGAGAGATCATCGGCTTTATGCCAAGTTCTCAAAGTGTGAGTTTTGGCTTGAGTCAGTTGCATTCCTAGGGCACGTGGTGTCTAAGGATGGGATTAGGGTTGATCTGGGAAAGATTTCAGCGGTTTGTGAGTGGCCTAGACCTACTACTGTTACTGAGGTACGCAGCTTTATTAGGTTAGCAGGTTACTACAGACAGCTCGATGAGGGATTTTCTTCCTTAGCAGCACCCTTGACTATGCTGACTAGGAAGGACATCCCATTTCACTGGTCGGATCAGTGTGAGGATAGCTTCCAGAGGCTTAAGGCCTTATTGACTTCAGCTCCAGTTTTGACTTTGCCGGTTGAGGGTCAGAGCTTCTCCGTGTATTGTGATGCTTCTGGGGTTGGTCTTGGTTGTGTGTTGATGCAGCTGGGTCGAGTAATAGCATTTGCGTCGAGGCAGTTGAAGATTCACGAGCGCAACTACCCCACTCATGACTTAGAGTTGGCAGCGGTAGTTTTCGCGATTAAGATCTGGAGGCATTACCTATATGGAGTTCACTGTGATATCTTCACCGATCACTGTAGTCTTCAGTATATCACGATTCAGCGGGAGTTGAACTCGAGACAGAGGAGATGGGTCGAGTTACTGAAGGACTATGACTTCACTATTTTGTATCATCCGGGCAAGGCAAACGTGGTAGCGGATGCCTTTAGCCGGAAGGCAGTGAGTATGGGTAGCCTAGCTTCTCTTTCAGTTTCAGAGCGACCGTTGGCCTGGGACATCCAGTCCTTGTCTAACCGTTTGGTTAGGCTTGACTTGTCGGATCCTAGCAGAGTTCTCGCCAGCGTTGAGGTTCATTCTACTTTGATTGATCAGATTCAGAGCTGTCAGTTTGAGGATCAGCAGTTGTGTGACCTTCGTGATCGGGTTATTCAGGGTGAGACCATTCGGGCTACTCTAGATTCAGATGGGGTTTTGAGATTTGATAGTCGCCTTTGTGTTTTGAGGATTAGTGATTTGATGCAGTTGATACTTCACGAGGCACATTGTACTAGATACTCCATTCACCCTGGTACAACAAAGATGTATAGAGACTTGAGGCAGCTTTACTGGTGGAGTGGTATGAAGCGGGATATATCGGATTTCGTATCTCGGTGCTTGAACTGCCAGCAGGTTAAGTTCGAGCACATGAGACCTGGTGGTTTGATGCAGCGACTTCCCATTCCTGAGTGGAAGTGGGAAGGGATTACTATGGACTTTGTTGTTGGTTTGCCTCGTACTTCCCATGGGTTTGATTCCATATGGGTGATTGTTGATAGGCTGACTAAGTCAGCACATTTCTTGCCGGTTAAGACTTCCTATGGAGCAGAGAGGTTAGCTCAGATCTATCTTCGTGAGATTGTTCGGTTGCACGGGGTCCCAGCTTCTATTATTTCAGACCGCGGCACTCAGTTCACATCTCAGTTCTGGAGGGCTATTCAGCGAGATTTGGGTACAGAGGTTCATCTTAGTACAGCCTTCCACCCTCAGACAGATGGCCAGTCCGAGAGGACCATTCAGATTTTGGAGGACATGCTTCGAGCTTGTGTCCTTGACTTTGGAGGTTCTTGGGATCAGTTTGTTCCCTTGGCAGAGTTTGCTTATAATAACAACTTCCATTCGAGTATCGGCATGGCACCTTTTGAGGCCTTGTATGGCAGGCGTTGCAGATCACCGGTAGGTTGGTTTGATGGTTTTAGTGCTGGGCCACAGAGCACAGATTTGCTTCGAGATTCCTTAGACCGAGTCCGAGTGATTCAGGACAGACTTCGGGCAGCTCAGAGCAGGCAGAAGAGTGATGCTGATCGTAGGCTTCGTGCCTTGGAGTTTAGTGTCGGTGACTTGGTGTTTCTCCGTGTATCGCCCATGAAGGGCGTGATGAGATTTGGTAGGCGGGGCAACCTTAGCCCCAGGTACATTGGGCCGTTTGAGATTCTTCAGAGGGTTGGTAGCGTTGCCTATCAGCTAGCCTTGCCTCCGATATTTTCAGCTATACATCCTGTATTCCATGTTTCGATGTTGCGTCGGTATGTCCCAGATGAGTCTCATGTGTTACAGTGGGATTCAGTTCAGTTGGGTGAGGGTTTAGCCCTTGTTGAGGAGCCGACAACTATTTTGGCCAGAGATGTCAGGAGATTGAGGTCTCGAGAGATCCCGGTTGTTAAGGTTCAGTGGAGGCACCGTCCAGTCGAGGAGGCTACCTGGGAGACTGAGAGAGATATGCGGGATCGGTATCCGCAGCTATTTTAGCCTTCAGGTACCCCCTTAACCTTGACTTTCGAGGACGAAAGTCCTTTTTAGTATTGGATGATGTAATGACCCTTCCGGTTATTTCCACGAATACGTTTTCCTTGTGCCGTTAGAGCGTGTTTTTAGCAGCCCCAAGTCACTTAAGGCTCGTCAGGACCGGTATTTCGGTGTTGGGCCCATTTTTTTGGTCGCATTATAAGTTTTGAAGCCAAGCAAGTCGGCAAAAGTTATCGTAAGTTCTTTAATAAATTTTCTGAACTTTGGGTCAAATGTCTCGGAGCTTTTCTCCCAATATATAAAGAGTTAGAAGTCCCCCAAATACCAAATCGAAGGTGTACGAGTCTAGTTTCCAACGCACAAAACCTCACGTCCAACTGATCTCGGAGTAAAAAGTTATGACTGTTTTACCGCGGACTGTCTGGCTGAAAACGGGTTGAGAACCGGGTGGCGAATCGGGTCGGGTTAAACTCGATTTAAGCCTCAACTTCACGTTTTAAGACGCCATTTCAATTCCGAAACAGTGATAAAACATAAGGGAGAATTCCAAGAGAGTTCTTGAGTATCAAAATCGTGCGTTGGTGAATTGCGAGTCTAGATTTAAGAATTTTATTAATATCGCGTGTATTTGAAAATATTTTATTTAAAAGTTGAATTTGGTAAAAATTATATTATTATTACCTTTTTAAAATATTTTAAAGGTTTATGAAAAATATTTTGTTACGATATAATAGTATATGTATTTATTTTATAAAGTTTTTATACATTGTATTATTTTAACGGAGATAGTAAACTTAGTTACGTTGAAATTTATTATTATAATATTGTAGGTTTTATTCAAAATAATTTTCTAATAATTATGGTATATTCAAAAATTATATTTATTATACCATGAATTTACGCAATACCCGAGTATATAAATAGCGGGACAAGAATATGTTCTTGTGGCCTTGTAATTGCAACCTCCACTCCACGTGTAGGTGGAGGGAGTGGCCAGCAAGTACGCTATAAGTGGTGGCACCACTTTGATCAAGAGTCACTTAGGTATTTAATTAATTAAATAATATTAAGTGATTAATTCTTGACTTAGCTTAGGTGTTATTGATATATATTCTCAACAATTTGATATTTCAGAATGGGATATGTACTTTCTATAACTTATGCAAAAGTTGCAAAGTATGTATGTTCATACCGTGAAGAGAATTTGTGGGTTATCCAAGTGGTGTGGTACGGGAACATCGAAAAGAAAATAGATTATCTACGTCAAGTTATCCGAGTCCGAGTTTGGTTTCGTGTTGGAGGTTTTTCGGAGAGGTTCAAGCTTGTCATCGGACGACAGGTAGGTTACGGTTTATTTTCTCTAGACTCCGCATATATAGAATAAAATTGTATTAATGGGCATCCTTGGGTTGGATTATTAGGTTGGCACAACAGACCTCGACCGCTTTATTCATGTCCGCCTACTTTTGTTCCTCCGTTGCTTGTAGTGTTTGCCGATATATTTTATTTACCCTTGCGGTCCTGTGAGGCCTTGTTGACTCTGGAACATAGAAGGTGGGATTTTTGGGAATGTCCGCGAGTCCCGGGCATAGAATTATCCTTCTAGGCTGGTTATGCTTGCTGAGTAGCTGTGGGCCTGTGCAGGGTCGATAGGTTGATTGTGAGCTGCTGGGCAGCTATTGTGTGTGATCATACCATTTCCATGCATATAAAGAGGTTTTATCCATGTTTTACTATGGTTTTAGCTTCGGGCCTACTGGCACTATTTTCTAAACCTTGCATGGCCCGGGAGGGCCATTTTTGATAGAAATAATTTGGAAATGGTTTGACTTAACTTGTGAATATTTCTGGATAAATGAAAGTAAAATTATGTTTAAAATCATCAGTTTTACGATTATCGCTAGACTCGGCAGGGCCGGGGTGCTAGTTGAGTTTTCTTGTTACTTGAGATGATTTTTAGCCTCAGTCGGACCGAGCACCTGAGATGACTTTTTACTGTTTAGACCCGGTTACGCCCGGGCACCCTTGGAGGGGTTTTTGAGACATTTTCCTACTACTTTAGTCCTGGACAGGGTCTGGGCATTTGCATATTCGAGACTGGGTCTCCATCCTGATACCGGACTTGCTTCGGACGACCATGTTCTGGATACTGAGTTTAGTATGGGGTCTGGGACCTCCATGGACCTTGCCATCCCAGGCCAGGGGCTAGGGCTGCATGTGCCGGAGGAGGGGTATACGGTGGAGTAGAAGTATACGGGCAGAGTCCTTCCATGGAACCTACCTGCTGGGCCGGATCGGCGCCGGAGGAGGTACATACAGAGATACCATGGCACTTGAGATCTTCATGCATCATATCATTCATTGTTTGAGGCTCCACCCTTGTTTGTTGTTTGCTGATTGTACGCTCCGGTAGTATGGGATGCCGGAGGTTTTGTTTTCACTTGTTTGTGTTCCTCGGTTGAATGGGCGGCCGGGGGACTGTAGGTAGACTTTTGCTATTTACTTACAAAATTGTTATCTATTATGGATAAGTATGAGATTGGTTACTGGTAGACTGTTAGTTTCTGGATATGAGATTGATATGATTAGTTGAGTTTGATTCATGTCTCTGAGCATGCCTATCATTACTCTTTCTCTCTTCTTCTTACACTTGAGGTTACCGGTATACCGTCCATTTCGTAAACTTATTTTGTATACACTGTTATTGCAAGGACCCCAGGTGCGTTATTTCTTACTTTCACCTGTGCCTATGGTGTGTGTATTCTGCTTACTAGCCTCATATGTGGTTCTGTTGATTTCCCTCTGGGCTAGTTCCTGTGTACCTTTCATTGATTTCCGTGAATGCTTGCTTCTATTCTGTCTATTACTATGCTTTTATCTTATATGTGCCCAGTCGGCCTATGATACCTACTGGGTACCTTATGCTCTGCATTTGGTGCTCACCCCTACCCCCTGCATCTTTGGGTGCAGATCCTAGCGTGGGCCATCGCCGTTAGATCGTTGTGATTCGTGCTTGGAGATCTGTCGGGGACTACTGCAGACTGAGGGTGAGCTCTTGGCGATCGGAGCTTAGCTTTAGTTTATCTTTTGCTTCATGTACTCTATTCCCATTCAGAGATATCTGTATATATAGTTTTGGTTTATTTGCACTCCATGTATGTAGTTTGGCTCTGTACTATGATACCAGGTCTTGGGGTTTGGTTTAGTTTTCGCACATGTATATATTTATATCCCTGTTATCTATTTTATTCGTCTTGTTCCCTTATTTGCTAGATAGTAGCCCATTATTAACTGTTCTGGGCTACGGGGATTGGTTCACCTACCGGGGGTTATAGGTGCCATCATGACCGAGAAATTGGATCGTGACAAATAAGCAGGTAGCACATAAATCCTATTTTGATCGTCAAGGCCACCATGATATCTAGGAAAGCATAAATGCTATGTGGGCCATCAATGCCACCATGATCTCTATATAAAACTGAAAAGATGTATATAAAATGTAAACTAGGCCAATGAACCGCTAAATTGCCAACAAAACAACAACAAAACCCAATTGGCTAACAAGCTATAACAAATAAACATTCAAGGCCAAAATGGCCACCATTGTAGCGATGCAACCTAACTGACTAGTCTGCAATCCTCTATGAATACAATACTTGATGGGACAGGGCCCTAACCTACCCAATAACTATAAAAAGCAAAAAGGCAAACCTTTGAGACTCTAGCGACCCCTGGAAGGAAAGGAGTCCACCAACCAGCTAAAATCTCATCTATGCTACCCGGCAGGTCTATCTAGTTGTCGCTCAGGACCTACAAGAATAAATGCAGCTCCCCCAGGCAATGAGGTATCAGTACAAAATAATGTACCAAGCATGTAAGGCAAACTGAAAGCTGAAACTGGAGTGTAAGGACTGAACAAATGGGCAGGAACAAAATAGAAGTACAATAACTTACCTTCCTGCAATTACATACAATCTAAAGCACATATAAAACAATAACCTTACCTGGCCCCCGTAAGCCCGGTAGGTACAAACAGTGTACAATCGCCATAATTCCTAGTAGGCACAAACATTCACTAAATAACCGACCCCTTACCTGGACCCCAGTGATAATCTGATCTGAACTGTCTAAATGTACATGTGTCATGAATCAGTACAACTCTAAGGCTCTAAGGTACCATGTATGTGCTACCCCGTAGGTACACCCTGCCCGTCCCATAGGTACCATCTGCCTGCCCGAAGGTAAGGTAATGTAATGAAACTACTATCCCGTAGGTACAGCTTGCCCGTCCCATAGGTATGGTCTGCTTGGCCTGAAGTCACGGTAATATAATGTAATTATTTCCCCATAGGTACATCCTGCCTTTCCCATAGGTACGGTCTTCCTGGCCCGAAAGCACGATCATAGTAACTAGAAAATAGGCTAAAAAACCCTGTTGTTTCAGTGTTTGCTTAGGCCAAAACAAGCTCGTAGGCAATAGCAAGATGATATAAAACAACACAATAACATCATTTAATCACAGGTGACCTCAATAAAATCATAACATGCTTTTCTAAGCTTCTAGGTAAGGAATAGAGTGTTTCTAATAGTTGCTATATCATGTTGTAGGGAAAAAGTCAATACTATAAGGCCACTAGTCGAATAACGACGTTAAACATGCTATACAAGCTTTGGCCGTAAAGTGAAAATTAAGCCTTAACATACCTTTTAACCAAAGCCCCATAGGTGTTGCTATGAATCTTGGCCAACCAAATGTAAGGCAACAAAAGTGAGAATCAACAAGGTTGCAAGATGAGCCATAACCAATCAATAAGGCATCAATGTCACACTCGCGACCATCCAAGTAGAAATAATAAAATATGCCTACTAAGAATAATAAACAATAGTTAAATCCAACAACAACATGCTAACCACATCTCGAAGGAGGGACAAGCTCCCGAGGAACTATTTCAAGTATACTTCATGTTGTTCAATCCAATAACTATCATATGCGACCCCAATAAGAAATGCACAAACTCCCCAATCCCTCCATCACCTTACCACAATCACTACACCACAACAATAACCAAACATAATAATATAAAGGGGTTGTCCAAAGCCAGAATATCAAAAACACCACTTCGTGGCTCAGAAAGTTGTAAAAATGATACTACAACATGTAATTACAAAGGAGGGTCATAGAGGAGACATTCCCTTGACAAAAATATTCAATATCCCAAGCTAATCAACCTGCCTCCTTGCAGGAAGAACAAACAGATCAAAATCAAACAAGAAACTACTACAAGTTATTAGAAAATACAACTTTTCATGACTACAAGCCTTGAATCTCGATTCAACAAATAGATAAGTGTACGATATCCTTACCTTCCCAATATAACTCCATAGTTACTTCCAAATACTCAATAAACATATGATATCTCGCTGCCACAACACCCATTATGATACGCCACGAAATCGATGGGGCAAGCTATACCAAAATGACGAGCTAGGGACATAGAGCAACTTCCGTTAAACTCCCGAATTGAAAGCATAAAATTCCATGGATTATTTAGGGGATTTACTTCTGATTTTATGTAGTTTTTGGTTGGTTTTTCTGAATTAAAACGAAATAGAAACAACCTTTATAAAGCAAAACCGACTTAGCAAAGGGGCCCCACCTTGACGTGCCTGCTTTTGCAGTCTCACAAATGTGTAAATATCTCTCCATTGTGAAGTCGTAGGAACAAATGGTTTGGTTCGTTGGAAACTAGACTAGTATACCTTCGATTCGGTATATTGGAGGTCCACTAACTCTTTATATATTGGGAGATAAACCCCATCACATTTAACCCAAAGTTTAAGAGAATTCCTTAAAGGAATTTACAATAACATTTTTCTGACTTTTGTTTTGCAGCTTGCTTGACTTCCAAACTTAATATAAAACCATTGTACAATTAAAATAACTGATAAAACATCCTCCCTACCAAAAATATTATCCCAAAAGTATGAGATAATTGAATCATTCAAATGGGCGGGGTGTTACATCCTCCCCCCAGGAACATTTATCCTCGAATGAAGATAATGTACATGGCATCACCAGAACATCACATGAACTTGTAAACTACCAAATTTACGTACCTCAAGTACTAAAATGAGGGTCTACTATTCGTCTGTTATGAACATCATATAAAGGGGTGAACAATTGGGGATATCTGGACTTCATGTCTTCTTCAGCTTCCAATGTCATCTCCTCGATATTACAGTTCCACAACAACACTTTCAGTGAAGCAATATCCTTATTCCACGATCTCCAAATCTAGCGGCCTACTATGGCAATAGGGACTTCTTCATAAGATAGTTCCTCTGAAATCTGTATCTCTCTTACCGGTACTAATGTGTTGGATCTCCGGTACACTTCCTAATATAGAAACAGGAAAGGCTGGATGCAATGCCTCTAATTGTGGAGGCAACTCTAGCTGGTAAGTAACTCTCCCTACCTATTGCACAATACAGTAAGGTCTAATATATTAAGGGCTCAACTTTCCCTTTATACCAAATTTATAACGCCTTTCATCGGTAAACCTTCAAATATTCCTAATCGTCAACGTTGAACTCTATGTTCCATCGCCTACTATCTGAATATGATTTCTGGCAGCTTTGATATATCAACAACTGGTCTCTGATCAACTTAACCTTTTGCACAACCTGCTACATTATGTCAAGTCCAAGAAACCCTAACTCATAACCTCAAACAAACAAAGAAGGGATCAATATTTTTGCCAACATAAAGCCTTGTACGATGCCATACCAATGCTTCAAGGACTGCTATTATAATAGGAAAACTATATAAGTGATAATTGATCATCCTAGTGCCCTCTGAAATCTAGCACACATGCCTGTCATACATCTTTAAAAGTCTAGATCATACATTAAGCTTTGCCATGGTCTAAGAAAGAAAAGTTGAACGAAGCTTAAACTGACTCCTCAAACCTTTCTGGAAAGATCTTTAGAAATATTGCAAACTGTGCCCCTCTATTTGAAATAACTGATACTGGGATACCATGAAGTATGACTATCTCTCTAATGTACAACTCAGCATAATCTTTAGCTAATAATGTGGCCATGACTTGCCAGAAATGGGTCAGTTTTATCAACCTATCAACAATCACCCAAATAGAATCGTACTTCCATTGCGAACGAGGCAAACGTGGGACAAAATTCATATTTATCTCCTCCCACTTCCAAAGTGGAATATCTATCTCATGAGTTAGCCCACTGGGCTTCTGATGCTCTACCTTTACCTGTTGATAATTTGGGTACTATGCCCTGAACTCAGTTCTATCCATCTTTATTCCCAGCCACCAATAAATCTCCCTAATATCGTGATACATTTTTGTGGATCTTGGATGAATAGAATAACGATAATGGTATGACTCTTCCATAATCTACTACTGAAGCTTTGGAACATCTGAAACACATAATCAACTTATATATATGAGGACCCTATCTCATGCTACATCAGTTGCTAATGACTCACACTATTGAGCCTTTCCTCTAAGCTTCTCTAAGTTGAGATCCTCGTAATGTCATGCCTTTACCTCCACAGCTAGAGATGATACATTTTTTTCCCTATCTATGACCCTTGCATCATCAGAGCCTAATACTCTAATCCCCAAACTAGCTAGCTGATGAATCTCTCAAAGCATCTCTTGTTTCTCCACTCCCAAATACAATAGACTGGCAATAGACTTACGACTAAGGGCCTCCACTACTATATCGGCTTTCCCTGGATAGTATAAGATATCCACGTCATAGTCTTTAAATAATTCATGTTATTAGCATTGTCGCAGGTTCAACTCTTTCCATCTAAAAATATACTAGAGACTCTTATGATCTGGATATATATCAACATTAATGACACACAAGTAATGCCCCAAAATCATCAGGGCATGAGTAAATGTAGCCAACTCTAAATCATGGGTTGGTTAGTTCTTCACATTCTTCTTTAACTTTCTAGAAGCAAAGGAATTAACTTTTCGTGTAGCATCAAAACACAAATCAACCTAACACTTAAAGCATCACAATAAATTGCGTAGCCTTCTGGACCTTCTTGTGTGGTCAGAACTGGTGCTGAAATCATCTTTCTTTCAACTCATGAAAATTTTGCTCGTAGGATGTGGTCTACTAAAACTTAGCTTCTTTTTGAGTCAGCTATATCAAGGGAATTGAAAGTGAGTAAACTCTTTCCATAAACTTTTGTAAAACCCTGTTAGCCACAGAAAGCTACAAACTTCTATTGGGATTGTGGGTCTAGGCCAAGTCTTCACAGACTTAATATTCTGTAAATCAACTTGAATACCAACATCTGATATAATAAGGCCCAAAGGGCCATATAATGCAACTAGAACTCACACTTTGGGATCTTAGCATACAACTTCTCATCTCACAGTACTTGAAGCACTTCTTGGATGTGGTCTCTATGCTCGGATCTGAATAAGATATACCAGAATATAGTCAATAAGCACAATGACAACAAGCCTAAGAACGGCCTGAAGATAATATTCATCAGGTCCATAAATACTGCAGAGGCATTCGTCAACCCAAAAGTCATCACACGAAACTCAAAATGGCCATATCTGAGCCTTGAGGGTGTCTTTGAATCACTCTGTCAAAGTAGTACATGGTTGTAAGCTAAATGTAAGTCAATCTTTTAGAAGCATCGGGCATCCTGTAGTTGGTAAAAAAAAACCATCAATCCTTGGTAGTGGACATTTGTTCTTTATAGTCACCTTATTCAGTTTTTGGTAGTCTATACACTTTTGCAACAAGTCATCTTTCTTCCAATAAAATAACACTAGTGCACCCCATGGTGACGCACTAGACCTGATGAATCCTGTATCTAATAAATCTTTCAGTTGTTCATTCAATTCCTTCAATTCTATTGGTACATTTCTATATAGGGTAATTGATATCAGATGGGCATCTTGTAATGTAGCGATAGAAAAATCAATCTCTCGTTCTAGGGGAATACTAGGAAGCTTATTTGGAAACTCATTAACTACTAGAATAAATGGAATAGTTGATTGGTTAGCATCTGCGTCTGGGAATCATTTTACTTGCCTAATGATAGGAAATTAACTTGCCTTTTGGCATAACCGCATTACCCTTCAACTTCGGAGCTACTTTTCCTAGAATGTGGAATCTTACAATCTTCACTTGGTAGTCAACATTGGCATAACAATATGACAGTCAATCCATGCCCATAATAATATCAATGTCAAGCATTTCTAACTCTATCAGGTTTGCAAAGGTTTGAAAGCCAACTATCTCTACCATACAACCTCGATAAACCCTTTTAGCAATAATAGAGTCTCTAACAGGGGTAGACACAGCAAAAAAGTTACTGCAATGGCTTTGGTACTATACACTACTTCACAATAATAAATGGGGTAACATACAATAATGCGGATCTTAGATGTATCAAAACATAAACATAATGGGAGAAACCACCCAATATACCTATCACAATATCTTGCAAAGACTATGAATCTTGACGACCTATAGTATATATGTGCAATTCTGGCCACTGCGAGAACTAGATACTCCCTCTTGGCGTTGACCTTTACTTGATAAAATCTAGGAACCACGCTTTAAAGGATATACTGAGGAAGATGATCATGGTTCTAATCTGTCTATCTTTGTTGAACCTTGGTTTGTCCCTAAACGAATAATATCTTTGTATATGAACCTCTTGGCCATAAAAATACATATTGTGGAGCCTTGATGGCATCTCCTAGCATGTGTTTATTTCATGTGTCAAAATATGGCACAACTGATCTAAACTTCTTTGGGACCCTTTGCTGCTGTGAGCCTGATGCTTGTGAGCTCTCACCCAAACTTGACAACCCCCGGTGATCAATCCTAATCCATAGGACATCTGTAGTAGGGGTGTAGGTGGTCTCCCTAAATCCCGACATCTGGAGCAACCCTGGGCCTCTGTCTAAAACCATGGGCCTAGCCCTCTTCTGCTGCCCTCTCTTGACTTTATCAGTCGTATACTGCTAATTTCAAAGAACCTCTATGTCATGTGCAGCAGCATGAATCCATGAGATATACATATCTTTAATCTGTGTTATTTAAGTACAAGCCCAATAACAATCGTACGTCAGAGACTTAACCTTTATGACTCAACTCTATTGCACGATTTGAGCAAGAAAAAGGGTAACTTTCTTGAACAATATCTATAGCTTCATGCTTATAAAATGTGGTGCACAACAAACTTATAAATAAGACTCTATTAGACACGGCTTGCATACTCCCTAGGATATGATGTTTCTCTGATACCAAGTTTCCATGCCCCAAACACAGGGGGGGGTGAAACTGGATCCTAATACCAAAATATAGGCCAAAGCCGACCCTACTGAACTATTTGCCAATGGCGCATAGCAGCCACACACAATCAAGAAAACAAAAAAGTATATCTCAGCTTAAAAATCAGCCATCAGCAGACAAGGCCCTTGTCAATATATCTGTAAAGAAAACAACTACTCCCAATAGTTTATAAAAAGCAATAAGCAGGGAGCACATAAATCCTGTTTTGACCGTCAAGGCCGCCATGATATCTAGGAAAGCATAAACGCTATGCGGGCCATCAAGGACACTATGATATCTATATAAAAATTGAAAACATGTATATAGAATATAAACTAAGCCAATGGGCCGCTAAACTTCCAACAAAACAACAATAAAACCCAATTGGCTAACAAACTATAGCTAATAAACATTCAAGGACAAAATGGCCACAATCGTAGCTATGCAACCTAACTGACTAGTCTGCAAGCCTCTATTAATACAATACTTTATAGGATAGGGCAGCAACCTACCCAATAACGATAAACGATGAAAAAGAAAACCTTTGAGACTCTGGCGACCCCTGGAAGGAAAAAAGTCCACCAACCCGCTGAAATCTCGGCTAAGCTACCTAGTAGGTTTGTCTACTCATTTATAAGGCCCTGCAAGCATGAATGCAGTGCCCTCAGGAAATGGGGTGTCAGTACAAAATAATGTACAATATGTAAGGCAAACTGAAAACTAAAACTAAAGTTTAAGGACTGAACAAAAGGCCAAGAGTAAAATAGAAGTACAATAACTTACCTTCCTGCAATCAGATACCATCTAAAGCACATAGAAAATAATAACCTTACCAAGCCCCCATAAGCTTGGTAGGTACAAATAGTGTACAATCGCCATAATTCCTAGTAGTCGCAAACAGTCGCTAAATAACCATACCGACCCCTTACCTAGACCCTAGTGATAATCTGATCTTAACTGTCTATATGTACATATGTCGTGAATCAGTATAAATCTGAGGCTCTAAGGTACCATGTATGTGCTGCCATGTAGGTACAGGCTGCCTGTCCCATAGGTACCGTCTGCATGCCCAAAAGCACGGTAATATAATAAAACTGATGCCGCGTAGGTACAACCTGCCAGTCCCATAGGTATATTTTTCACGGCCTGAAGGCACGGTAATATAATGTAATTTCTGCCCTATAGGTACATCCTGCTGGTCCCATAGGTATGGTCTTCTTGGCCCAAAAGCACGATAATAGTAACCAGAATATAGGCTCGAAAACTTTGTTGTGTCAGTGTTTACTGAGGCCAAAACAAGCTTTTAGGCGGCAACAAAATGATATAAAACAACACAATAACATCATGTAATCACAGGTGAACTCAATACAATCATAACATGTTTTTCTAGGCTGCTAGGTAAGGAATAGAGTGCTGCTGATAGTCGCTATATCATGCTGTGGGGAAAAAGTAAATACTACAAATCCACTAGTTGAATAACAATGTTACACATGCTATGCAAGCTTTGGCCTTAAATGTCATGCCAGAAAGTGAAAAGGAATCCTTAACATACCTTTTGACCGTAGCCCCAAAGGTGTTTCTATGAATTTTGGCCAACCAAATGTAAGGCAACAAAAGTGAGAATCAACAAGGCTGCAAGATGAGCCATAACCAATCAATAAGGCATCAATGTCACACTCTCAACCAGACAAGTCCAAATCATAAAATGAGGTTACTAACAATAATAAACAGCAGCTAAATCCAATACCAACATGCTAACCACATCTTGAAGGAGCGACAAGCGCTCGAGGAACTATTTCAAGCGTACTTCACAATGTTCAATCCAATAACTTTCGTATGCAACCGAAATAAGAATCACACAAACTCTGCAATACCTCCAGCACCTTACCACAATCAGTACACCACAACAATAACCAAACATAATAAGATAAAGGGGTTGTCCAAAACCAGAATATCCAAAACACCACTTCGTGGCTTAGAAAGATGTAAAAGTGATACTAGAACATGTAATACGAAGGAGGGTCATAGAGGAGAGATATCCTTGAATATTCAATATCCCACGCTAAACAACATGCCTCCTTATAGGAACAACAAACATATCCTTATCCAACAAGAAACTACTACATGTTATCGGAAAATAAAATTTTTTGTTACTAGAAGCTTAGAATCTCAATTCAACAAATAGATAAGTGTACGAGATCCTTATCTTACCAATATAACTCCATAGCTACTGCCAAATAATCAATAAATATATTCTAGCTCTCTGCCACAACACCCATGAAGATACGCCACAAAATTGACGGGGAAAACTATATGAAAATGATGAGCTTCCAATGTAGAGCAACATCCGTTAAACTTCTGAATTGAAAGTGTCAAAGTCCATGGAGTATTTAGGGGATTTACCTATGATATTATGTAGTTTTTGGTTGGTTTTCTGAATGAAAACGAAATAGAAACAACCTTTATAAAGCAAAACTGACTTAGCAAAGGGGTCCCCACCTTGACGTGTCTGCTTATACAGTCTTGTTAAAATGCAAATACCTCTCTATTTTGAAGTTGTATGAACAAGAGGTTTGGTGGGTTGGAAACTAGACTCGTAGATATTCGATTTGGTATATTGGGGTCCCACTAAATCTTTATAGATTGGGAGAAAAACTCCATCACATTTAACCCAAATTTTAAGAGAATTCCTTAAAGGAATTTACAATATCATTTTTTTGACTTTTGTTTTGCAACTTGCTTGACTTCAAAACTTAACATAAAACCATTGTACAATTAAAATAACTCATAAAACATCCTCTCTAACATGTTAAGACCTTAGTCCTATCCCAAAAGTATAAGATAATTGAATCGTTCAAATGGGCAGGGTGTTAGAGATGTGTCAGGGTTGCGGTAGTTGGTGTCCCCTATTCCCTCTCTTTCCAACTGGATCTTGATGTATGTTATGTCAGTCTGCCTCATCCCTTATGGCTTGAGCATTTAGTGCAGCTTAGCGGGTAGCCTCTTGTCTTGCTTGATCTTCTGCAGCATTCTGATTTGCTAGTTCTGCGGCAGCCTGAGAATAATGTGTAACTTGGGAAAATTTAGCTGCCTGAATCCTTTGTTGTTCCTCGACCAACATCCGTACTATGGCATATTCAGGTGTCTCGACAACCCCATCCTTCACCATGTTTTTCCGATATTTTTGGAGTTTAGGATCGAATAGAATTGGGGATTTCCTTGACTCCATGTACTTGGCATGCACAAGTGTGCAACCTATGAAACAAAACAAAAATAACAAAAAAAAGTAAATCAGGAAATAAGGACTAATAGTCAAATAAACACAATTACTCTTAGTACTAAATCGTATTCTTCGGCAATGACACCAAAATTTGATACACCCAAATTACACCTCCAAAAATGATGTATAAAGTTGTCGTTGGTAATATATAGAACCTAACCAGGGTTAGGATCGATCCCATAGGGAATATGGTAGGACCTGTCAAATGTGTGTATTTGCGCTCTTAGCCATCTTATTTCCCTAATGGGGAATTTTAAGTAAAAAGTAATGTCTGTAAACTATCCAGTATCAAGTAACATCAAATATTAATATTGTTGTAATTCAAAGAGAGAATGGACTAGGATTGTGTTTCCTATGAATTCATAATGCAGTAGGCCTTGTACTAGCAATCTATTCTGGTGCTTAACATGCAAGATCGGTAAGTTAGGTTCACCTAAATGGTTGGTCCCCTAGATAGATGAATTTCACCTTGCAACTTGGTCCGTCTACAGGTGTATTCTTGACTAACCCTTACCTTTAATCCCAAATTATCCATTTCGGGACAGGGTCAAGCTATTAGATGAGGGTTGGTAGCCTCAACTCTCTGTTGTAACATCCCTTTTCCCATTCCTTACCCCCTTGGTCCGGCAAGTAAAAATAATGTGAGTTCTAACATTGCACACCATTAAAAATCAATCAAAGCGAAGGGGAGAACAATATATGCATAAACATCATCTTAGAATTACTAAGTACTTTGCCTACTTTGTTAATCCGTCATGGTTCCCACAACCCTAGTTGTGGATTTAGCTACTGATGTTCATAAGTAAACAATCGGAAGTTGTTGAAGAATTCATAACCATATACTTACGAGATGGAATAATGAAATCTGTAATCTTGAATACATAAAGAAGAATCCATAAACAAGAGCCAATGGATGTGTAAATCTATCAAAATCAAGAACAATATATTACCAAGTGTATTCGAAGTTGTTTCCTACCAAATATCGAGCATAATATGTAAGAGAAAACCTAGGAAAGGTATTTATAGACATTAAAAATCCTATCATAAACAAACTCGGAGAACTGGGTTTGGAAACTTCCATGGACACCATCTACGATCCTTGGATCCATCTACGAGTCGTGAAATGCCATCGTGGAACTCACAGTTTTTATGTTCTTGCAGGTTCACTTCTACCAAGTCATTCCATGGCTCGTGGATTGGTCCACAACTCGTGGGCTGGACTTGTGGAACTCAGGCTTTTTTGCTCATCCTCTGATCAGGTTTCATGAACAGGAACCATGGCTCATGGAAGGGTCCATGGCTCATGGAAACCTATCATGGAAATCGGGCTCCATGCACCTTTTAGGTAATCAGCACCCACACCAGCCCCAACTTATACACTAGATATTCAGAGTGTGCTTATTCAGTTGTTGAGTATGGTTTCAGGTCAGCCTTCAGATGTAGCACACACATCCGCTCAGAGGGAAGCCCTGGGTGTTCAGAGTTCAGGAGCACATCATGCTACTGCACCTCTTCGTGCACAGGTCCTTCCAGGCCCCTCAATTGCTCAGCCTCTTGATCCTAGACTAATAATGTTACAGTCATAGAAGAAGGCCTGGGACCAATTTCTGAGATTATCCCCACCTAGGTTTTTCGATGCTCCTGGGCAGGATGCCCATGAGTTTATTACTACTTGTGGAAGATTCTCCATCATCTTGGTCAGTTAGATGCCCATGGAGTAGATTATACCACCTATTATCTTGAGGGGCCAGCTAAGCTTTGGTGGAGGTAGCTTGCAGACCCCCTGGGTCTCTTCAGTTGTCTTGAAGAGAGTTCTATGAGGCCTTTATTGCAAGGTTCTTTCCACACTATGACCGTGAGCATCATAGATAGAAGTTCAATCGGTTGGTGTAGGGACCGTTGACATATATGAGTAAGAGACCTATTTTCACCAGTTGGCTTCATTTGGGGCTATGATCATTCCTATAAAGCCAGACAGAGTTTATCACTTTATGGGGGTAGAGGACTGAGCTTCATCAAACTGCAAAGATACTTATTGCTAGTGGGCGTCCATTTCAAGCTATAGCGGACTGTACTATAGAGGAATTTCATCGCTAGGACCCCAGGGCAAGAGATAAGAGGCCATGCCATCAGTGCAGTTACAGTTGTTCCTGCTCCGACAATGGAGGTTCAGGATAGTGGGGCCGAGGATATCAGCCATAATAACATCATGGTTAGTCCATCCATTTCAGGCTTCCGGTGGGCCTCAGTTTGATTAGGGTTATAACAGTCGGCATGGTTATAGTGGGCCAAGTTCAGGTCAGTATTTGAAGGGTACGTCATCTAGGGCATCAAGCCATAGTGGCCATTCAACTTCTGCCAGTTTTTCATGCTAAGGTGGGCCATTAGAACCTTGTTAGGAGTGTCAAATTATTGGCCACTTTGCCAGAGATAGCCCTCAGTGGGGTACAGTTCATCCAGTCACTTAGCCGGCTCAGCCTTTGAGAGCATTGGAGCAACTTGTCATAGGTAATGGTGCTTAGGGTAGGGGTGGTGCCCTATGTGGTAGGTTAAGTGGTCGAGATAGAGGTCGGTCTGATAGAGGTCGGCATCAGTTCTATGCGGTCCCTAATAGACCAGAGGTAGAGGCCTCAAATGTTGTGATCACATATACGATTCTATTTGTTACTAGTCAGCTTTAGAATTATTTGATCATGGTTCTTCTTGTTCGTATGTTTCTCCTTACTATGTTCCTTGTTTTGGGTTGGCTAGTAAGCCATTATATGTTCATGTATTTGTTGCTACCCTAGTAGGCAATTCTTTTATAGTGGATCAGATGATTATATCATGCTTTATAGTTTTTGGTGATCTTGAGACTTGGGCTGACTTGATAATTTTAGATAAGCCAGATTTTGATGTGATTCTGATCATGTATTGGGTATCCCCTCACCGAGCGGTTTTGGATTTTTATGCCAAGACCATTACCTTAGTTGTGCCTAGCGTATCCCTGATTATGTGGCAGGTATCTATTAGCCGCACACTATCTGGGATCATTTCTTGCCTTTATTCTAGGAAGTTGATTTCGCATGGGTGTTTGGCTTATCTAGCATATATCCAAGATGTTAGTACCAACACTTCTTCTACCGAGTCGGTCTATATAGTTAGAGAGTTTTTAGAAGTGTTTTTGACTGACCTACCAGGACTTCCTCCTGACAGTAATATAGACCTTGTCATTGAGTTAGAGCCGGGCACCAGGACCATCTCTATTACTTTATATCATATGGCTCCAGTTAAGTTGAGGGAGCTTAAGGTTCAGCTCCAGGACTTGTTAGCTACGGGTTTTATCAGGCCGAGTGTGTCGCCTTGGGGGGCTCCAGTTCTATTTGTGAAAAATAAAAATGTCTTGATGAGGATGTGTATTGATTATCGGCAGTTGAATAAGGTGACTATAAAGAACAGGTATTCGATGCCACATATAGATGACTTGTTTGATTAGCTCCAGGGTGCAATAGTGTTTTTTATAATATATTTAAGGTGAGGCTACGACCAATTGAGGATTAGCGTGGAGAACATCCCTAAGACAACATTATGGACATGTTATGGCCATTATGAGTTCCTAGTGATGTCTTTTGGGGTTTACTAATGCCACCGCAACTTTTATGGACTTGATACACCGGGAGCTTAAGCCATTCCTGGATTCATTCGTGATTGTCTTTGTCGATGACATACTGATATACTCATGTATTAAGGAGGAGCATGAGAAGCATTTGAGGATCGTACTCCAGACTTTGATAGATCATCGGCTTTATGCCAAGTTCTCAAAGTGCGAGTTTTGGCTTGAGTCAGTAGCATTCCTAGGACACGTGGTGTCTAAGGATGAAATTAGGGTGGACCCAACAAAGAGTTTAGCCGTTCTTGATTGGTCGAGGCCTACTACTCCTACCGATGTTCACAGTTTTGTTGGGTTTGTAGGATACTACAGACGGTTCATAAAGGTATTTTCTTCCATAGCTGCACCTTTTACTAGGCAGACTAGAATGGATGTCCCATTTTAGTGGTTTGATCAGTAGAAGAATAGTTTCTAGAGGCTTAAGGCCTTATTAACTTTAGCATCGATGTTGACATTTCTAGTTGAGAGCCACAACTTATCAATGTATTGTGATGCCTCATAAGTTGGTCTTGGTTGTGTATTGATACAGTAGGATCGGGTGATAGCGTATGTATTGAGGTAGTTGAAGTATTACAAGCGCAACTACCCCACTCATGACTTGGAGTTGGCGGTGGTAGTCTTTGCGCTCAAGATCTAGAGGCAGTATCTATATGGTGTTCACTACAATATTTTCACTGACCACCGTAGTCTTCAGTACATTATGAGTTGAACTCTAGGAAGAGGCGGTGGATTGAGTTGCTGAAGGACTACGACATCTCTATTCTATACCATCCAGGAAAGGAAAACATGGTGGTGGATGCCTTGAGCTGGAAGGTAGTGAGTATGGGAAGCTTGGCTTCTCTTTCAGTTTCAGAGTGACCATTGGCCTTGGACATCCAGTCCTTGGCTAACTGTTTGGTTAGCCTTGATTTGTCATATCCCATAAGAGTTCTTGCCAGTATTGAGATCTATTTTACTCTGGTTTATTATATTTAATAGAATTAATTTGAGGATCAACGTTATGCGATATTCACGATCAGGTCTTATGGGGTAAGGCCGGCATGTCTACTTTATGTTCTGATGGTATTTTGAGGTTTGATGGTCGCCTTTGTGTTTTGAGAGTTGGGGATTTGATTCAGTTGATTTCACATGAGGCTTATTATTCTAGATATTCCATCCATCTGGGTGCAACTAAGATGTATAAAGATTTGAGGCAACTTCACTGGTGGAGTGGTATGAAGAGAGACATAGCAGAGTTTGTATCTCAATGCTTGAACTATAAGAAGGTTATGTTTGAGCACATGAAACCTGGTGGATTGATGCAGAGACTTCCTATTCCTTAGTAGAAGTGGGAATATATCACTATAGACTTCACAACACGGTTACCACACACTTCGTGAGGGTTTGACTCTATTTGGGTTATTGTTGATAAGCTGACTAATCCTGCACACTTCTTGATGGTTCATTCTTCCTATAGTATGGAGAGGTCAGCTTATATTTATCTCTATGAGGTTGTCCATTTGCATGGGGTTCCAGCTTCTATTATTTTAGACCGTGGCACTGAGTTCACAACTTAATTTTTGAGGACTATTTAACGAGAGATGGGTACAGAGGTTCTGCTTAGCAATGCTTTCCATCCTCAGAAAGATGGCTAATAAAAGAGGACTATCTAGGTCCTGGAGGATATGTTATAGGCCTGTATTCTTGATTTTGGGGGTTCATGGGATCAGTATAGGCCTTTGGTGAAGTTTGCATATAGTATTAGTTATCACTCGAGTATTTGCATGGTGCCTTTTGAGGCATTGTATAATAGGCATTGAAGATTGCCAGTGGGTTGGTTTGATGGTTTTGAGTCCTGGCCATAGAGTATAGACCTTCTTCGTTATTCCCTAGATAGAGTTCGAGTGATTCAGGACACACTTTGAGTAGCCTAGAGTAGGCAGAAGAGCTATACAAACAATAGACTTTGTATCTTAGAGTTTAGTGTTGGCGATCATGTGTTTCTTCAAGTGTCTCCCATGAAGGGCGTGATGAGATTTGGTAGGTTGGGAAAGCTCAGCCCTAGGTATATTGGTCCATTAGAGATTCTTCAGAGGGTTGATCATGTTACTTATCAGCTAGCTTTTCCTCCTATGTTCTCATCTATGCACTCAGTCTTCCATGTATCTATGTTGCGACATTATGTCCCGGATGAGTCACATGTGATATAGTGGGATTTAGTGCAGTTGGATAAGAGTTTGGCTTTTGTTGAGTAGCCGATAGGAATTCTAGCCAGAGATGTCAGGAGATTAAGGTCTAAAGAGATTCCTGTAGTTCAGGTTCAGTGGAGGCACCATCCGGACAAAAAGGCTACTTGGGAGATCGAGAGAGAGATGCGGGATCAGCATACATAGTTGTTTGAGCCTTCAGGTACTCTCTTTTCCTGTCTTTCGAGGATGAAAGTCCTTTTTAGTAGTGGATGATGTAATGACCCTTCTGGTCATTTTTAAATTTATGCCTTCATTGCACTATTAGAGCTTTCCTGTAGTAGCCCCAAGTCATTTATGACTTGATGGGATTGATGGTTTTGGGGCCATTCATTTGGTCTTTATGGTCGTTTCCCTATTTTAAAGCCTTAACTTATAACTTATTGACTTAAGTCAACATTCTTAGGAAATGAGCTCGGAATAAGATTCCCACAGTTCTGTTAGCTTTGGAGCATGGATTTTGCTCTAGTTGGACCCTTGGTCGGGGCCTAGGAGCTTTCAGTTTGGTTTTATCTTACTTTGTGGGATTTTAGACTAGTTAAACTTGGATGACTTTGGTCAACATTCAGAGAAGACGACCTCAAATGGAAATTTTGTAAGAACTATTAGCTCGAAAATGTCGACTATGGCCTAGAAAGACCTTTGGTTTGGGTTCTGAGGCTTTTAGACTTGTTTTGGGCTATTGGGTTTCATTTTGGTTAAAGGTTGGTTTTGGATGTGGGATCTACTTTTCTTTAGAACGATCTCATTTGAGATTTTCATCATTTCTATTGATTCCAGAATGTTATTTCTGGTAGGGTAGCACCTTTGATTTGTGTCCTCGAGGTTTAGAAGGATCACTGAGGGTGCGATCAGAGTGGTTTTGTGTTGTGTTGCAGCTGGTAGCTGCTATTTCTAGTACAGGTGCAGTGGCGGTGCCTTGGCCACACCTGCGCCCTAGGTGCCATGCCTGCGGTTCCTGGTAGCTTTAGCAGGGGGCGCGCCTGCACTCGTTCAGCTGCCATGGCAGTGCTGCTACAGCAGTGCCGCCCCTAGGCGCCTTGGACCGTGCCTGTTCCTAGTGCTGATAGCTTTTAAGGGCCTTCTCCTTTATTCGCTTTGTCACTCTAAACTTTTTTCCACCATTGTCTCTAGAGCTCCAAGCTCATTTTCTCTGTGGGTCCATTGTGGGGTGCTGGGATGATATAATTCTTGCCCGTGGTTGATATTTTGTCTTCCATTATAAGTTCCCTTCTTTTTATTTCCCTTACTTTCTTCTTTTGATTCTTCAAATTGTTCTTGGGTGTAAGTGCTTCTCTAGGACCTTTTCCTTACCCGAATAATGCTCATCTTTCGAGCATGTGTTCCTAGTTGTGTCGGGAACATTGTGGCAACTCTCATTTATGGTTTTTGGGCCCATGAGCCTGCTTTTGACCCTGATTTTGACCTAGCTAAATTATTAGCATTATGAGTATTTCTAGCTTCATATTGACGAGTAGAGTATGTTTTTGATTCACAATTATGAGTTATTTTTCTATGTTGTAGAGCACATTGATCCTGTGCAGGGCCAGTAGGTTGATTGTGAGTTGTTGGTTGTATTTGAACATATCATCATCATCATGAAAAGAGATTTTTCCTTATTGGTTTAATACTACTCGGCTGGGCCGGAGTGCTAGATATGATTTTATCATTGATTTTGTGCATATGCTAAACTCGGCTGGGCCGGAGTGCTAGACATGATTTTAACACTGATTTAGTAATGATACTATACTCGGCTAGGCCAGAGTGCTAGACATGATCTTATTACTGATTTTAGACTCGAATAGACTCCGAGCACGCGTATTGAGATATTAAGAGTTTGTATATGGTCTCAGAGACCTCTATGGACCTTGTTAATCCGGACTAGGGGCTATAGGCTGAGAGTTCTAGAGGAGAGATATATAGTGGAGTAGATTTTTATGGGCGAAGCCCTTCCATGGGTCCTATCTATTGGGCCTACATGCACTGGAGGAGGTGCATACAGTACGACTGGCACTTCAAATCATTTTATCCACTGATTTGCACGGTTTCACCCTTCTTTGCTTTTTTCTGAGTGTAGGCTCCAGTAATATGGGATGCCGAAGTATTTGTTTTCACATATGTATTCTTCGGGTGTATTGGCACTTATTGGTATGGTAGGTAGATTATTTTACTTAATCCTATTGTAATTACCTACTGGTTTAGTTATGATCATCCATACCTGGTGGGTTGTATTATAGGCATGCTTATGTTTAGGTGCCTTTCTTTCCTTCCCGTTCTTTGAGGTTAAACATTATACTGCCCTGTTCATTAAACTTTTGTATATATTGTTGTTTCAAGGATCGAGGTGCTTTTTTTTACCCATTTAACCTATTTTCGGTGATATTTCCTATGTGGCTAGCGTAGCTTACTTATATTCTTTCATGCCTTCCTCATATTGCTAGCTTCCGTGTACTTTTATCTGTTTGCTTCTATGACCTTTTCTTTCTTATATTCTATATTGTAGAGCGCATTGATCTTGTGTAGGGCCAGTAGGTTGATTGTGAGCTATTGGTTGTATTTGAACATATCATCATCATCACGAAAAGAGATTTTTCCTCATTGGTTAATTACTACGTGGCTGCGTGCCTAACTATCACCAGTTTTCTAAACTTTGAATGGTTTTGATGGCCCGTTTTCAATTATAAATGGCTATAAATGGATTTAAAACTAGTTTTATGGATTTTCTTGAGGTAAAAGAGATCATGCGATGGTTTTCACAATGATCGTAGACTCGGCTGGGCCGGAGTGCTAGACATGATTTTATCACTGATTTTGAGCTTATGCTAGACTCGGCTGGTCCAGAGTGCTAGACATAATTTTATCACTGATTTTGTGATGATACTATACTCGGCTAGGCCATAGTGCTAGACATGATTTTATAACTTATTTTAGACCCGAATAGACTCCAAGCATACATATTGAGATATTTAGAGTTTATATATGGTCTCGGAGACCTCCATGGACCTTGTTGATCCATACTAGGGGCTATGGGCTGAGAGTGATGGAGGAGAGGTATATAGTGGAGTAGAGGTATACGGGGGAAGACCTTTTATGGGTCCTACCTGTTGGGCCTATGGGTGCCGGAGGAGGTGCATACAGTACCACTGGCACTTCAAATACTATCATCCATTGGATTGCACAGTTTCACCTTTGTTTGCTATTTGTAGAGTATAGGCTCTGGTAGTATGGGATGCCGGAGGGTTTGTTTTCACTTGTTTGAATTCCTCGGGTTTATGGGCGCTAATTGGGATTGTAGGTAGATTAGTTTACTTACTCCTATTGTAATTACCTACTGGCTTAGTTATGATAATCTTTACCTTATGGGTTGTATTATTAGCATGCTTATGTGTAGGTGCTTTTGTTTCCTTCCTGTTCTTTGAGGTTACTGGTATACTGCCTTGTTCGTTAAAATTTCTGTATATATTATTGTTGCAAGGATCCAGGTGCTTTCTTTACACCTTTCACCTGTGTTTAGTGATACATCCTCTGTGTCTAGCGTAGCTTACTTATATTCATTCATGTCTTCCTCATGTTGCTAGCTTCCGTGTACTTTTCTCTGTTTTCTTCTGTGAACTTTTCTTTCTTATATGCTATTTACTTCTTTTATATTTTATATAGAGATAAGTATTTAAATCACCCCTAAATTTGGTGCAAATTATTATCTATGTGTATGTCATATAAGCGGAAAATTCCATATGTATGCATGTGTGGCATACGAGGGGTGTTTTTAAATTCACTTAATAAAGTAGAGGGGTGTTTTTAAGGCTGACAATAGTTTAGGGACTAAAGTAATAATTCGCACCAACTTTAAAGGTGTTTTCAATACTTATCTCTTTTATATATGCTCAGTCGGCCTATGATGCCTACTGGGTACACATCGCTTATGCAATTGGTGCACATACTACAATTATGCATCTCCCTAGTGAAGATCCTAGTGTGGGACATCACTGTTGATGCGAAGACTCGTGCGCTGCTTTTAGACATTCGAGACATAGGGTGAGCTCCTGGCGACCGGGGTTTGGATTTATCTCTTCTTTTGCACTATGTACTCTTTTTCTATTCAGAGACAGTTTTATATTCTTCTTTTGCACTCTCTTGTACTATGTATATTTAATAGTGGCTTCTGTACTTTTGATACAAGCTCGTGGGATGGTGTAGTTCCTATATATATATATATATCCATATTTCTTTCCTTCCCTTTTCTTTCTTATCTTCTTCCGCTTATTGTACTTCTTGTGCGTGCTTGCTTAGAGTGTAGCCAATTACTAACTATTTCGGGCTACATGGATTTATTCACCTACAAGGGGATTGTAGGTGTTATTATGACCTGAGAAATTGGGTCATCACAGCTTGGTTTCAAAGCCAACGTTAGGCCAATGTCTAGTAGAGTCCTGCAGATCGGGGTGGAGATGTCTATACTCTATCTTCAAGAGGCTACAATGGCATTTTAGGAAACATGACTCTTCTCTTGCTTCTATATAGTGCATTTTATCCTAGATGTTTTCCTGGAATCTTACTTGTTCTAGTACACTCTTCCGCAGATGGTTCGTACTATATCTTAAGAAGCAGATGAGGGCGCACGTTTAGCGCCAGCACCTTCCGCTCCAGCTAGGGTTCAGGGTAGACCTCGAGGTAATGGTTAAGGGTATGCCCAAGGAGTGGCACCAGTTAGAGCTACTTAGGACGAGTATGAGCCATAGCTAGTTTCAGATCAGCATCCCGTGGATTAAGGGGCAGCCCAGGTGCCACCAGGGCCAGCAACAACATATCTATCAGCACCCGCACTAGCCCTAACTCCTACACCAGATATTCAGAGTGTGCTAATTCAGTTATTGAGTATGGTTAGGACTCAGCCTTCAGATGTAGCACAGACATCCACTCAGGGGGCAACCTTGGGTTTTCAGAGTTCAGGAGTGCATCCAACTACTACACCTCCCCATGCACAGGTCATTCTAGGCCCCTCAGTTTCTCATCCTCTTACTCCTCGACCAGTCATATTAGAGTTAGAGCAGAAGGCCTGGGGCTGATTTCCTAGATTATCCCTACCGAGGTTCTTCCGTGATCCTGGGAAGTATGCCCACGAGTTTATTACTACTTGTGAGGAGATGCTCAATCATCTTGGTAAGTTGGATGCCCATGGAGTAGATTATACTACCTATCAACTGGAGGGTCCATCTATGCTTTGGTGGAGGGCATAGGCAGCTTGCAGACCCCCTCGGTCTCTTCAGTTGTCTTGGAGAGAGTTCTACAAGGCCTTTATTGCAAAGTTCTTGCCATAATGTGACCATGAGCGTCGTAGGGAGCAGTTCACTCGGTTGGTGCAAGGATCAGTGACAGTATGTGAGTATGAGAACCTTTTTCACTAGTTGTCTCCATTAGGGGCTATTATCATTCCTACAGATCCAGACCGAGTTTACCACTTTGTATGGGGATAGATGATTGAGCTTCTTCAGGCTACAGAGATACTTGTCGGAATATAAATCACAATAATTGGCCAAGATCTATATTAAGGAAATTGTGAGGTTGCATGGAGTGCCACTCTCCATCATTTCAGACAGGAGTACGTAGTTTACTTCCAAGTTCTGGGGTAAGTTACATGAAGAGTTGGGCACCTAACTCACCTTTAATACGACATTTCATCCTCAGAAAGATGGTCAGTCAGAGAGGACAATTCAGGTATTGGAGGACATGCTGAGAGCATATGTGATCGACTTTGGGGGTTATTGGGACCAGTTTCTACCATTGTGTGAGTTCTCATACAACAATAGCTTCCATGCCAGTATTGACATGGCACCATTCAAGGCACTTTATGGGAGAGGATATGGATCACCCATAGGGTGGTTTGAGGCAGGAGATGTGAAACCTTTGAGCTTGGACTTGGTGAGGGAAGCTCAGGAAAAAGTAAGGGGAATTTAGACCAAGTTTCTAGCAGCCCAAAGAAGGCATAAATAGTACGCAGATTGCAAGGTAAAGGATATGGATTTTCAGGTTAGTGAACAGGTGTTGTTGAAAGTGTCATCAATGAAGGGGGTAATGCCATTCGGCAAGAAGGTCAAGCTCAGCCCTCAAGATATTGGTCCATTCGAGGTTCGTGAGATTGTAGGTCCTGTGGCTTATAGCTCAACACTGCCACCCTATTTATTTAGAGTCCATCCAGTATTACATGTATTCATGCTGAAGCGATACCATGGGGATGGAAAATATATCATCAAATGGGATTCCATTTTTCTAGACAAGGTTCTTCAATATGAAGAGGAACGTCAGTTGCGATACTTGATTGGGATATCCAGAAATTAAGGACAAAGAAGATCAGGTTGGTGAAGATTTAATAGAAGCATCATCCAGTTCAGAAAGCCACTTGGGAAACCGAGAAGGACATGCGGGACAAGTACCCTCACTTATTTGAGGATTCAGGTACTACTCTTTTCTCTTTTAAATCATCTTTTTCGAGTTTGATTATTCAAGGATGAACAATGGGTAAATTTGTATCTGTTGTAACGACCAGGTCCGTCGTAATGGGTATTTCATTCATTCCAAGTTTCGGGTTAGAAAACTTTTGGAAGTGGGAGTTGGAAATTCTAGGCTAGACTAGCTTCAGATGGATTCTAAGCGAGGTATATTCTAGGGCAATCCGATTGAGGATTAGGTAGAATATCTTAGGTTGAGCTAGATTTTCTGTTAGCCAATACCTTAAGAAGTATGGGGTAAGTGAATTCAGGTAAGTAGAACTCTTGGTATCAAAGTCAACATAAAGGGGTTATTTCAGAATGTCATGATTTAAAGTGTGTTGTAAAATGGGCACTTTTGGGGGATTTTCTGAGTTTTTGTCCCGTGTCAACCACCATAGTAGTTTACACTGTGCTATAGTGACTACCGCTATAGCAGAGAAATTTTCTCTATAAAGGAAGTCAACGTCGGTCAGCACCGCTATAGCAGTCAGTTCCACTATGGCAATGCAGCTATAGCAGTGTACGGACCATTATAGCAGAATAAGTCAGGGTAAATGTAGAAACTTCAGTGATTTTCCACAAACCTCCATTGAAACGGTAAGGTTTTTGCTCCCCTCACTTAGTACCATGATCCCTACATAGTAGAATTGTTATCTACGTGCTCAGTGGGAGGTTTGGTTGAACCTAGGATGGTAGAATCCGGTTGAGAAAGGGGAATTCTAGGTGTAAAATTCTTGGGTTATGATTATTATCGCTTATGCATGTTTAAAACAACATTATTCGCTAAATATAACTGTTAAATGGTAGTTTTTAGGTGAATTAATGGTGGGAAAGCCCTAGAATGGGTGGAATGATCATGGGTTGGCCTAGGGATTAGAATTTGAGTGTAATCTGGGTATTACTAGGTCATTTAGATTGATTGTAGTTATTTGTGATTGTCTTAGACCAAGAACAAGTGAAGGGTTCGGAAAACGGGAAGGCTTCAGCCCAATAGAGTTTTCAAGATATTCGAGGTAGGTGATTGTATTGTTTTCCAAATGCAATATGTATGCATGTAACCTTAACTTAGTAATGTATGTGTCTTGCATGTTTAGGGAATGAGTTTATGAATGTCTAAGTGTCCGGGAGTCAATTATGTGAAATGGACTTGGTTTGTTGCTTGTTGGTATTACAAGTGTGTTGCTGTTCATTTAATTATTGACTGTTGGATTCTGTGTGACATTCAGTTGGATCGGGTACCATGCTTGGTATATGTTATATACATTGGTTGGCTCGGGTACCATGCCGGTATGAGATACTAACGGTTGGCTCGAGTACCATGCCTGGTATGAGATACTAACGATTGGCTCTGGTATCACGTATGGTATAGGTTCTATATCAGTTGGCTCGGGTACCACACCTGGTACAGGTTTAATTATACATTGTTTGATGTATTTTTTGGATGGTTCCATGAGTAGAATTGTTGAATTTATGATTATACATATTGGTCCTTGAGTGGCCGGGTTATTACACTTAAATGTGGGGTTGGTCCTTGGGTGGATCAGGCATTTCATGTTAAAACTTAGGTGTTGGTCTAGGGATCCTTAGTTGATTCGGGTGATTTAAAAAGGGGTAAGTGTTATTGTTATTGCTCATTGTGTAAGTGGTTGTTGAACCTGTTTCATGTGGTTGATAATGTGGAAGGTAGGTAGAGAGTCTGTTGACATATTAAATGGTTGTTATATATGTTTGTACTGCTTTACTCTATTATATATTATTGTTTATATATTATTGTTGGAGCTGGCCGATGATCCTACCAGTACACTGTGGTTGTGTACTGATTCTTCACTTGCTTTTCTTTTGTGAGTACAGGACATATTTTTAGCGGCTGCGACTTAGCCTCAGATATTGTCCCTGCAATTCCAGATTCCAAGGTTGAGTTGTTTCTTTCGGGATACCATGGATCTCTTACAGTTTAACAATAGTCAACTTCTTTCGAACTTGATTTCCATTTTGGGGTTTCACCCCCGTTTTTAGACATTGGCAGATATTTTGGTACGATGACCTTCAGTTCCTAGGAGTATTTTCGCAGGATATTATTAGCTTTTGATTTAGATGTGAACAATAATTTATTTTAATGCAAACTCATTTTAAGCTATTAGATTTTGCTTATTGTTGGGTTGGTATTTGGTTGGCCCATCTAGGGGTTTTGGGTGGGTGCCACTCGCGGTGGTTTGAATCGTGACAGTTTCCTGGGGTCTCTGATGAGTTTTGAGTGCTTATTCTGAGATTGGTGTTTTGATTTCATTGAGCTTAAATACTACCACCTACAACAAGTGATCTCCAAATGGTATTTAGATTGATATATTAGATCTGCATCATGATTTTTGAACTATTGCAAAAACAATTTTCGTATTTTGAGTTTGTATGAGGAAGTTATGGTTTTTCTGCATGAAGTGTTGTTGTTGTCATGTGGTGCTTGCAAATGTGAACCTTTTTTTGCAAATGCGAACCTTTTGTTGCGAATGTAAAGGTCTATAATTTGTACGTAGCTCATGTAATTATACTAGAATATCATTAATTCATAGCTTGTAACTCTAAACATAGATGCTATCGTATGTTTAGAATGACTTCAATATATTAGTAAGCTTAGGAAAAGTAATTTGTTTTGAAGTGTTTGTTTATTGCAATAAGATTGAATTTTTTTGACTTCTACTATTAATTTCTAAAAGCTAATTTAAAAAATAGTACGCTAAAGGAGGCGGCAAAAAACCATTTAGGTTTCTAAACGTCCTTGTAGATAATGATAAATTCATTAAGTAGTGATAGCCAAGTGGGAACTTGAAATATTTTAAACCTAAATGTAAAGGGTGTGATAGAAGTTAAAATTATGTAAAGATCCCTTTAAACAGTTGATTGGTGAAGAATTGGGCGGACGGATATGAAACTGTAAGCAACAATGGAGAAGTTACAGATTATTCATGGTCAACTAACATACGGTATACACGCTGACTTTTTAAAGCAAAGAATATGCTCTAGAAAGTCCAACAATATGGTCAGAAATACATGAGAGGAAAACAGAAGTCTAAAGCTAACTAAAGGAAGGTGGGAGATTGAAATAATAAGTACTTCTTTTCCTGCATGAAAGTAAGGTCTAGTACGAATAGTATCACAATACTTAAGGATGCTGCTTATAGAACTGTACAGAAACACAATGAAATTGAAAAAGAAATCTTGCAATTTAACCAAGGGCTATTAGGTTCACAAGAAGCACACATACCTTGCATTAATTTGAATATTATAAGGAAGATTCCAAGCATCCCCTTACAATAACAGAGGGAACTTTGTGTAGAGGTTACTCGTGAGGAAATTAGAAGAGTTGTATTTTACACAGATGATAATAAATAAATCTCTGGGCATCGATGGTTTCAACGATCTGTTTTTCAAGTGAACATGGGACATTGTGAAAGAGAAAGTATGTAAAGCAATCCAAGAGTTCTTTTCTTATAACAAATCGACTTCTCAGGGTAATGAATGATACCCATATCACCCTAATTCCAAAATACTCACACCTTGAGTTAGTAAGGGATTATAGGCCTATTGCTTGTGGTTTGACTATTTAAAAGATCATCTCTAAGGTGATATCAATAAGGATCAAGAGTGTTATAAATGGTGTTGTGGTGTAGGGATAACCAACATTCATACCTGGGAAAACTATTGCTGACAACATTGTCCTTAGCCATGAATTTGTTAAAGAATACACAAGATGACATGTTTCTTCAAGATGTATGATAAAAGTTAAAAGCATATGATTCAATAGAGTGTTTTTTATTAATCAAATACTTCAAGAGTTGGGATTTCCAGGAAGAATGGTGAGGTTTATCATGACTTACATAAAGTTTATATCTAAGCAACACCTTTTTAATTAACAGGGGTATGTCCATTACTATGAAGGCCAAGAGGGGCCTCACTCATAAAGATCCTATGTCCCCATATATTTTTGTGTTGTAAATGAAATATTTTAATAGGTGTCTAGGTACTTTACAGGATGAGCAAGATTTTAACTATCCCCCTAGATTCCAAAAATTAGGAATTACTCATCTTTGTTTTGCTGACGATTTGTTGCTTTTCACCAGAGGTGACCTGCGATCAATGTAGTAACTTCGGGAAAAATTTGAAATTATCTATGGAGAATCTGAATTGAAGGCCAACTTAAGCAAGAGCCAAGTGTATTTTTATGGAGTAGATTAGGATAGCAGGACGGATATTACTAGTTTTCTAGGATATGAAATGGGTGAACTGCCATTTAGGTACTTAGGTGTACCACTATCAACAAATTACATCCAAGATCATCTGTGGAGTGTTTGGATTGAAGGCCAATTTAAGCAAGAACCAAGTGTATTTTTGTGGAGTAGATAAGGATAGCATGACGAATATTACTAGTTTTCTATGACATGAAATGGGTGAACTATCATTTAGGTACTTAGGTGTACCATATAAACAAAGATACTAACAATCTATCAATGAAAGCCCTTGGTCGAGAATATTACATCCAGGATCACTTCAGGGAGAGACAGAGGGTTTTCTTATGTCGGTCGACTACACCTCATTAAATCGGTTCTATTTAGGGTACAAACTTATTGGTCCCAACTCTTTCTACTTCCTCAAAATGTTTTTAAATTAATAAAAGTTATATGTGGACAATGTAAGAATTTATAGACTAAAATACATATGCAAATGTCCGGTTATCAGTCTGGTGAAATGAACTATGTGTTGTTGCTTGTTGGTTTATAAGTGTGTTTGATTCATTCTTTGTTGGCTGTTGGATTTCTGTGTGACATTTAGTTTGCTCGGGTACCATGCCTAGCACAGGATACTTATCGGTTGGCTCGGGTACCACGCCTGGTACGGAATACTTATTGATTGGCTCGGGTACCACGCCTAGTATGGGATTCCATATGGCTGGCTCGGGTACCACGCCTAGTACAAGTTTGATTTACTTGTATTGATTGTATTCTTTTGGAGGTTCCATGAGTTAGTTGGGTTGTATTCTTGAAATGTGATTATTGCATATGGTCCATGAGAGGCTGGGTCATTATACTTAAATGTGAGGTTGCTTTTGATGTTGACCGGGGTTTCATGTATAATACTTAGGTGATGTTAGGGAGATCCTTGATGGGTCCAGGTTATGTAAAAAGGATATATGTTGATGTCATTGAGTGTGGTCAATGGTTGTTAGTTGCTTCATGTGTTAATACGCTAAGGAAGAGACTTGTAGTGTAGTTATGTTGTAGGCTTGTTACATGTTTACTTTGCTTTACTTAGTGTTGGTTATTGTTCATATCTTGTCTATTTGGAACTGGCTGATGATCCTACCAGTACACGATGGTTGTGTACTGATTCTGCACTTGCTTTCCTTTTTGTGATACAAAAAATCTTCCAGCGGATGACAGACGACCTCACTTGTATTTCCAGCGTTTCAAGATCTCAAGGGTGAGCTACTTCAATCGAGCCACCTTGTCATCTTCATTTAGTTCTAGCCCACTTATTTCGGGCTTAAACTCTTATTTATTTGGGATTGCATTCCCGTATTCTAGACTTGATAGATATTTTGGTACGATGACCTTCAGGTTCTAGGGACGATTGTCCGCAGATTCTTGTTATGATAGTATTTTGAGATATTGAATGTTAGTTTATTTTATGCAAACTGGTTTTGAGTTGTTAGATTTTGTTAAGTGTTGGGTCGATTTTGGTCTGCCCATCCAGGAAGTTTTGGGTGAGTGCCACTCACGACGGTTTGGGTCGTGAGACATACTTTGTATGAACTTCTCAAATATCTAGTAACTTAATAGTTTCAGAATGCGTTAATTATCCTAAAACCTTAGATTTAAATTCTCATGACATTAATTCTTTAATTCTTAGTGCCATATTTCACATGAAAATTTTGAATCTTATTACCTTATGGTCTTAAGATGCTATGGATACTCCTAAGACCTCATTAAATCTTGAAAACTTTAATGACATTGATAATTCAGCCTTTATTGTCATGTATATTTTATGAAAGTTTCAAAACTCAATACATTATGATTTTAGGATGTTTTGGCTACTTTAAAAACATTATTGAATCAAGAATTTTTTCATGACATTTATCCTTAAATTAATTTTAGTTTCCTTTAAAATATTACTCTATAGAACCTCGAAAATAGAGATCGATAATTTAAATCAAAATAATACTTTAAAATTGCATAAACTTATAATCAAATATACAAAAATGAATATGTGTAAAACAGGACCAAATTGTAACTATTGCATAATATTGAAAGCAACTATAAAAAAATGTAAAATTGGACCTATTAATACTTCATGAATGGGATTATGTCATATCTCCTTTATGGCTTAATGAAATATTTTAAATGACCCAAATAATTTTAAAAAGTCTCAAATAGCCTATAATTTAAAATTTCATGAATTATAGAAATACAACATTAATGTTGTAGCATAACACAATGAACTCAAACTTTAAAAGATTATGTAAATTTGTTATTCAAAAAAAATCATCAAACTTAATAGGTGCAGCTCAAATAATGCTCGTCCCAAATTGATGGTCCTAACCAGAAGTAACATATCTTTGATTTAAAAAGAAAAAAAATACCACTTATAATAAATTAAAAGTGCTTAACTATTAGCCAAATTTAAACTGAAATTCTTCTCTTTAACAAACTCCTTAATTTTTACCCAAAAAGTTAAATGGGTTAAACATAATCTCTTTAATTACCTTTGAAACATTTCTAATATAGTGAACCACCAAATCAAAATTCACAAACTAAATATTATTGTGACATTCATTAATTAGACTAAACTAAATATTTCTCAAATTGAGATTTCATCTCCTTAATGGCCTGTCAAAGTAGTCGTTCTCTAAAAAGCCTGTCAAAATAGTTGTTCTCCAAAATTGAGTTATACAACACTGCTAATTGAAATTTTTTCTCCATAATGATTCAATCAAACATTTTCCAAATGGACCGAAGCAAATAGTCCAGCAATGTAAATTTATGATTACATTCGAATAAATAAACATGATCATTTACCACCAAAAAATATAAAAAATAATAAAATAACTTGTACAACCCAGTATAATTCAATATTCCTTTAGATTGAATTACTTGAATTGTGATCCATTTAAGCAATCAAAAACCTCTTTAATTCCAAATAAATTTATTTCAAATATAGTCTCACGACCAAACCCAGCACCTCGGTTTTAAAATTATGGGAATGTTATGTAACTAAACAATTTTTCTTATTCTTATGCGATCAATATGCACCAATCAAAATAGCATAGAAGGTGGTTCTTGATACCACACTGTATGAATTTATAGATTAAAACACATATTCATATAAATAAATATACATATTAACTACAGTGGAATTCAGGAATACCTCTAGCCATAATGATCATGCACAGAGAAAATGTGTAGACCTGAAACACTAGAAAAAGAGAAAAATATCTGGAGGTTTTCATAGACTGTATCTGGTAAACTATTTTTTGATAATGTCTAGTATGATGAAAACATAGGCATAAATAATCAACCAATCCAGGAACCGCACAGTTAGTACAAGTTTTATCCCTCCCATCAAAAGATAAGTCTCCAAGAGTCCAACCTCATCTAGAACTTTCTACAAGAATTATCACTAAATAATAATTATAAATTAATTATATACTTCTAATATGCATAAATATAAAATTAATTAATAATGTGTGGGCCACACTTAATGAAAATCTAATATGAACAAGTGAAGCTAATATTTCAACAAGGGCTCTTATTTCTTGAGAGAATTGTTTTGCCAAAAGGGGTAAGAGGACAAAATATTCAAAGTTCAAAAGTATGGAATCAAACTACCCTGTGTAAACTACTTTGGGCTCTCAGTCCACATAAGGAGAATCTTTGAATTATATGAGTTTATGTACGTATCATATAAAGAAGCAAAACATTGATATAATGGTCATACTACAACATGCTTCTTGGATGATGCATAAGGTGTTGAATATACGATAATATTGACAAAAACCGGAGAGCTTCTCTAATCTGATACAAAGGGGCAAATATCAGACAAAAATAACTTATTTAACACTATGTGGAGAGACTAAAAATGTCCCATGGAGGAACTTGATATGCAACAATGCGGCTAAGTCCTAAGCAAGTCTTCATATTATGATTAGCCTTATTAGGCAAGCTACTAATGAAAGATATCCTTCTTAAATGGGGAATAATTGTTTATTGAAGTTGTGTGCTATGCAGCCCTCGCCATGAGGATGCTTCCCATCTTTTTTTTGAGTGTTTTTTCCAACCAGATTTGGCAACAAATCCTTAAATGTCTTCAATAGAAAAGAATCACACAAGCTTGGGATTTGAAATGAAAATGGATAAAACATGCCGCTGAAAGGGTTCTCCAGAGATACTTTGATCAAAGCTTATTTTGCTCTTGTTGTATTTGAGTTGTGGATCGAAAGGAATATGCGTATGTTTCAGAATCGAGCAAAAAATATTAAGAAGATAGTTCACGAGTTTAAAGTATATGTTTGTATTAGAGTTGTAATACCCCTGATGTTTACGGTTGTTCTTTGTCCTGATCGAGCTATTACGAGCTTAAATTCGAGAGTTTTATTAACACTGTGCGTAATTCGGGAGCATTTGTTTTTTAATAGAATTTGACAAAAAAATATTTTTAATCACATGAATGAGACACAGTAAATAAAGACCAAAAGAATCAGACTTGAATTTAACAAATAAAAGTTAAATTAAAATCCCAAAAAAATATGCACACACACAAATAATTAAAATGTTGGAATTGCATGCCTAGCTATCAATGTTACTTTTATGACATGGTATTAATTCTTCAAAACATCAAAGTAAAGAGAATCTAAATGTCGATAATGGTGAAGAAATGGAAGATGAATCACAGAATAAATAAAGGCTAAAGCAAGTACAAAGATACAGATCAATTAGAAACTAATGTGCTCCTATTTTGTGCTTTGTTTTTGGGTTGTTGCTTAAAACTCAGATCTAGTTCTAGTTGCATGAGGCAAGGATTTATTCTTATTGTTGATTTTATTTAAGATTTTCTCCTTCTTTTAACAATCGTAAAGCTTGGGAAGAAGAGAGGTGAGATTTTCTTTAGATTATTGATTGCCTAACCAAACTATTAATAAGAATTTTATGCTTTGAAGTGCCAAAGGAAAGGGAGGAGGAAGCAATTGAAGTGTGGATATTCAACAGAGAAAGCTAAAGAAGAAAATTGGGGATGAAGATGAAAATGTTACCAAATTTAAGGCAGTGGGTGTGTGCACGTGGCTGTTCTAATGCTGCTATGGATATGGAAGCCACATAAGTCCTTATTATATATGTCAAAATTACTCTCATTGAAATTTTATATTGACACCTAAGCAACCATGTTGAAACCATGGCTTCTATAATATAGAAAAATACGAACTTGCTGCTTTCAATTCTCATGATTCATTTTTTTCAAAATATTCTAAGCTTCTGCAAATCTTTTGCTACTTCTCATTTTTATTGTTCAAATTACCTAGTAAAAGTTATCTTTATAATATCATGTATTCAATTCATTAATTCACGTTAGGACTATTTTTTTTTGGGGATCATTTGATTACCGATAGAAAATCTATTATCTACATCAAGTTATTCAATCTTAAATTTTAAGTATGTAAAGCCTATCTTTTTTTTTGGTATGATTCTGTAAGATTTGTGATTTTTATTTCAGTCTAGCATGGCTATCAAAAAGTCGATTATGACATGTCTCTAAATTGTTGTTGGTTTTATTCTTGTTAAAGCTCATGTTCGATGATTTTGGTTTCGTGTCAAGTTAAAAAGTAGAAAGTGGTATATATATTGTTGTAATTATCGGATTATGGTGAATAGTTCTTCTCTACCACAAGGGATGTCTTCTAATATGCATTCCGGATCCCGATCTGAGTGGATATTGACTAAATGAGAAGTCTTATTAAGTGTGATCATCTATGAGAGAGTAAATTTTGTAAAACAATGAAAAAACATTTGAAAATAAATCGAAGTGCATTGTTCACTATTTTGGGAGGATATGTTCATGTATACCAGTGAGCTATGTGCCTTTTGAGCGAAATGTTCTTTCTTTTGAATATAGTCCATCTTGTATTCCCTACCCAAAGGAAATATTATGAAGCCAATCTAATATTTTTCTTATCCCGTTTAGATATCCTGGTGGTCTTGTCGATCCATATAAATAATTTATATATTTTTGTTACGAACAGTTGGATTAATTGAAACCATTGTTATGGTACGATTTGCTTATTGATTGTTCATAGACATACGTATGGTGCATATGCATTGCTTTTCATGCCGTTGGGGCTAGGATCGGGGTATTCTCCTACACCATATGTATTTCATGCCCTTGAGGCTAGGATAGGGGTATTCGCCTATACCACATATTTTCATTCCTTTGAGGTTAGAATCGGGGTGTTCGCCTACACCTGTCACGACCTAATCTACCGGGCCGTGCTAGCGCCTATTCTATGCACCTAGATAGACAAACCCTTACCACCCGTTCTAACAGTTTAATGCGGAAAAAACTAAGTATAACCATAAAAATCCTCTTTTAATTACATGAAAAGTATTACAATCTTTTCTTTCAGGAAAACGCTTTTGCAACGAATACAATAAAACCGTTTTACAACTAGAAATACCACTCCCTGGGATATAGTCGTAGCCGGTACAAAAGCTACTACAAGAGTAATACAAGGAAAGGCAAGATGGCACACCTCCCACCATGGAGCAAGAGTAGAAGTTGCTGAAGATCATTGTCGTCCTGTACCTATGAAACATCACCAACCCTACAACCACACTATACCAAAAAGGTATAGCAAGAGTAGAATCAGTACAAGCACACGTACTGGTAGGCATCAAGAGTAGAATCAGTACAAACACATGTACCGGACCCGATCTCAAGTGACCATCTACTTATACCTCATACCTCAACCCTTCCTAACTCTTTCGCTACCAACTCTACCACTCTAGCCTTATCCCAATACATACGACTTCTCGAGTCACACTCATCACCTAGACTTCCCAAGTCACCTTAACCTTAGACCTCCCAAGTCACCTTACACTAGCCCAACCACTAAGTCCAGACCCGGACTACCACTCTATTTACTCGACCAACCCCTATGACTAAGCATCCAGAAATAACCCACTAACTGTCAGCACAGACCAACCGCACTCATGGTGCTACTAACAAGTATTCCATACCTCTCAGGGGTCCCTAAGACAAAACCCCAACATAATAGTGCTAACTAGAAACACAAATCCCGACTCTCGGTCTTCCTCCTAGCTTATCCCCACATGTAATCCATTTCACAACCATTGACAACATTCAATGACAATAACATACATATATTCCTTTTTACATAGTCCGGACCCACCTCGGGATCCCCCTAACAATACCTAAATGTACAAATGCAATCCGGTCTACACCAAGACCAAACACAGATTAATATAATAACCTGGATACTCATGGACTATATGCAAATGTCACAATTCAAGAAATACAACCCCGACCACTCATAGAACCATCATCAAAATACAACAGTTTAATAAATTAAACCCGTACCAGGCGTGGTACCCGAGCGAACCATTTTAGTATCCCGTACCAGGCGTGGTACCCGAGCCAACCAAATAGTAACATATACCAGGCGTGGTACCCGATCCAACCATTTAGTAACCTGTACCAGGCGTGGTACCCGAGCCAACCGAATGTCACACAGAAATCTAACAATCACAATCAATGAACAAAAATACACTTGTAAACCAACAAGCAATAACACCCAGTTCATTTTACAAGACTGCTATCCGGATATTTAGACATTCATAACTATTCCCTAAGCATGCAACTCATACAATACTTAATCAAAGCACACGAACATACAATGCACAATGTAAATCAATAGCCATCACCTACCCAAATTTCAGGTACATTAGCTCAACTTAAATTCCGTTAGAAGACTAGGCCCAATTCACCCCTTAAAACATACTAGTAGATACCCCCAATCCTGACCCTCCTCCTAGGACCGGAATACAACATGGGGAGAGACCTCCCCTAACCTTGGTAATTCAACCATTTACGACATTCCAGTTTATTTATAACAATATTTCAGAGAATCCTTTCTTTAATCTGTGGTTTAATTACCCAAGTTTCCCGGTTTCCCAAACCTTCCCGACACCTAGTCCCCAGATTTTATCATCACGCAACACCCAGTTAATCATAACAACCCAAAATTTCACAACACACTATCACCACTCAAACAATTCTAGATTAACCAATTCAACCACATACCTTCTCCTCCAGACTCCGTGCCCGAAGGCCTAAGTATGGATTCTCCTTTTCAACTATACAACAAGTAGGAAATAGAAGTGGGTCAATCTACTCAATAAAGAAAACCTAGCCTACCTAGATGCCAAGTAGCTGCGTGATGTATTTATTGGCTCCGTGAAGGTGTTCCCCGCTAGATAACGATCCCAAAATCCATTATTTCACGTTCCTTTTGCCAAAATCCCTCCTCCTCATGGATTCCAAGCCTTGGAGCAGCCTAGGAGAGTTTTTGGAGTAACCCTCATACCTTTTCCAACTGACGAGGAGAAGTCTTTAATTTGAAATCGCATAACAGGCTACTGCCTCTCGTCACCCCGCTATAGTAGATGGCCATTTTCTATAGCGCTTTCGCTATAGTGGAATAAATATCGCTATAGCAGAGTGACGTCAGCCCAGACCAAATTTCAAATATCCAAAATTTCCGCCATGTCACCCTACTTAATACAAACATTTTTAATGTGTTCCCAAATTTTCATGATACTATGCTTTCTAAAATAATGATGGATCTGGGGGGTACAACAGATACTAATTTACCCATCATTCATCCCCGAATGATCCCGAATATATGAGGATGAAGAGAACTAGTTCTGGACCCTTTCTGTCCCAAGTGACCGCGTAATAACAAAGCTACGCAAAAATATCGATATTCCCCCTAATTAGTCGCATAGACCCAAAAGGAACATAATTTTATCCCACTCTGACAAGGAATTCCAGAGCCACCCAAATAAAATTACACGTGACCCTTCCCGAGTACCCAAGAAATCTGGGGCCTCGGATAATGTCAAAGCAAAAGAATTTGAAAATACTCAGGAGAACCTTTCCTTTCCCAAACTAACTAATTGTCGTTCGCTATAGCAGATCTTATACCGCTATAGAGGTTATGCTATAATGGAGTATCAACCGCTATAACAGTTGGCAACAGATTAAAATAGGGGAGAAATGGATTTTCATCCCCATTCTCCTTTATTTCTTTCAAAATACTCCTTTCTTCTACTGATCACCCCGCTCTCGACGTCAAAAATTTCAGGTAACAATCACTTCTACTTACTCTATTACTTCCTTGCACGAATTTAGACATGATTATGGGAGAAAAAAAGGATTTCTATACATTGTAGTTGCCTTTTTGAACTTGAACTTTGGTTGGATTATTGATGAATTTTCAAAGCATGGTTGCTTCCCTTATGTTTACAATTCCTCCCCGGTACTCTGGGTGTAAGGATTATGTAACTTTTGGCCAAAAAATGGGCTGAAAATGATGGAGGGGGTGAAGGGTTATTCTTGAATAAACTTGTGATTTGGACAAAATTTAGGGGTTATAATGCACAATTGTTTTGTAGAAAATTGTAGTAAAACACTTTAAAAGCACTGAGATGAATTTAGATTGTTAAAAATAGAGTTTTGGGTCAAGGGGCGCCATTGATGTACCCCTTTGAGTTTTTGGGATAATGAATAACGCTATAGCGGAATCCGAACGCTATAGCAATACCGCTATAGCGGAGAAATATCCGCTATAGCGGTTCCACCATAGCAGACGATCATCCGCTATAGCGAAAGACCGTAAAATAGTAGCCTCCTCAGGCTGACACTTAGAATTTTTTCCCTTTTTTCTTAATCCCTTATGACTTATCGAGTTCTAATCCCGCCTTTTTATTACATTGCAGGTTATCACACCTAATGTCTAATGAGCAAGTGCAAGAGTATCCCTATGCGAGATTACCTAATGATGCTAGTTAGGAGAGGTTCATGGACATCCACCGAGTAGAATTTTGTTATGAGAGGGGCTACCGAATGACAGGTGTGGATGGAAAGGCAGCCACCTTCCATCATAAGATACGAGAGTTCGATTGGGAATCCTTGCTAGTGGATCCCTCTCCCATATTGACAGGCTGTATGTAGGAGTTCTATGCTATCCTTCCAACCATCCATTGGAATGAGCCCAACCCTACCATCCAAATCCAAGGGTTAGATGTTCTGGTTGATTCTCAGATGATCAATGAATTGCTAGGAGTGCCTCATGTTTCCAAGGAAGCATATGAGGCCAAGTTTTGACTTCAGGACATGACTTGGTTGAGGGACACTTTAGTGAATGAGGAGTGCAGAGATTAGGTCTACTGGCCCAGCCCCAAGGTCATCACTAGAGCTTACTTCTCCGTAGATGCAAGGAGGTGGCTCAATTTTGTGTCCCAGAGAATCCACCCATTGGGAAATAAGACCGACGTGACTTATGCCTGGGACCCTGGTAATTGTTTGTGCTATGCAGGAAATCATCATGAATGTGGGGGAACAAATCATCTCCGAGTGGAAGGACTTCTATCAGGGTCATAGGAAGGGCCCCTATCTTCCGTGTTTGGTGTCCGAGTTGTGCGGGCGATTCCATATGCCAAAGAATGACACAGATAGGGAGGTAGAGATGGACGACCCCTTCGACCCTCTCTGGGTGAAAGTGGTATCTTCTAAGAAGAAGAGGAAGGTGGATGAAGGAGCAAGTAGCCAGCCGGTTGAGGATGCTGAAAATGATAATGATGACACTCCCTCCCCTTCCTAGCCTCAGCCCCCGATTACTAGCTGCCAGCTTGAGGAGACTTTGGTCGCAGTCCAGCCCCCTTCTGCTCAAGATTTTGCTGCACTCCGCAAGGAGTAGGAGGATGAGAAAAAGAAGAGGCACTCCCAGGATCGCATGTTTGCCCGGATGTGGAAGACCGTCAATGTCATGTTCTCTTGCATCACCCCGGGTCAGGAGCTTCCCACACTAGAGCCGGAGGACATGCAAAAGTTCTCCTTCCTGAGTGATGATGAGGCATAGGACCTCCACTCCCCCATTTATCACGAACATTTACTACTTTTTGGGTTTTCGCCCCCATTTGGGGCTTGTTCTAGAGAATATTCCCCTTCCTTTTCCCCCCTTTGATTTTCGTACATGCATGCTACTTTCAGACATTATTTCCCTTATATGTATACTATGTTAGTTCTATTGCTTATTTACTCACTTTGCATTGCAATTTACAGCTTAACCATTGTGTTTTAAAGCCCCGAGAATGAAATGAAAAATAGGGGAAAATAGGGCAGGAATTATGCCCCGCGCCTTTCGACTACAGCGGTTGTCACTCCGCTATAGTGGTACCGCCGTAGAAATAAAAATCCCATTATAGCAGGATCATCATAGCGGTGCAGTTCCGCTATGGCGGTCCTAACAGTAAAAGTTCTGAAATTCAACATTTCTAGCAAAGTGTACTCATCCCCCTTCTCGGTTATCATTGTTCAACCCCCCTCAATACCGCCATGGTCTTAAAACAACCCCCAAGACCATTTCTAGCAATGCACATATCAAAACTTAGCATCTAATCATCACCAATCATAAAAGAATTTCACAAGAAAATTAATCACAACAACACCTTCCCACTATCCTGCAGGGATAATCGATCCCATTGTTCCCATGGTTCCCAACCAAGTCCCGATTGACCTGAAACCGGAGTTTCCCTACAGTTGTAAATCCTTTGCCCTCACCATCTTAACCAAATGATGAGCCCCCTTTTTGAAATTAACATGGATTCTTAACTACACACACATAGTATTTCATCACAAACCAAAACATACCAATTTCAATCTATGACCACCTTTAAACCCACAATTTGCACAACAAGGTAACCAATCACACACAATCAAGTAAGTCATACAAGCACTGTAACACACAATATTTCAGCTTCAGGCTATTACGAAATCAAATCACCTAAATTTACTCTCTATTCATCCCATGAATGACCCTTAGTCGATCATCCATGTTTTACCACAGCCTCTCAGGCCAGATACCAATTGGAACCTTCCCGGTTCCAACTTCTCTTGCTTGTGTTCACAATTTCCAGAGTCAAAAGACATCCTCTTTGTTGTCGAGATACCAATTAGACTCAACCCTTACAAGCAAGTAAATGAACCGCACGAAAGGAATGAAAGAAGAGATGTTTCCTAGAATTCTTCATAGCTTCTCAAGGATTAGATGTGGACGTCAACACACCAATCCGCCGGATACTATTCAACATTTTTCTCTTGTACTGCGAGACCTATAGCTAGGCTCTGATACCATTTATCATGAACCAACCTATCGGGTCATGCGGGCGCCTAATCTATGCACCTAGATAGACGAACCCTTAATACCTGTTCCAATAGCTAAATATGGAAAAAACCAAATATAACCACAAAAATCCTCATTCAATTACATGGAAACTATTACAATTTTTTCTTTCAGGAAAACCTTTTGCAACGAATACAATAAAACAATTTTACAACTTGAAATATCGCTAACTAGGATTTAATCTAAGCCGGTACAAGAGCTACTACAAGAGTAATACAAGGAAAGGCAAGATGACACAGCTCCCACCATGGAACAAGAGTAGAAGCTGCTAAAGATCACAATCGTCCTGTATCTATGGAACATCACCAACCCTGCAACATGAATATACCCAAAAGGTATAGCAAGAGTAGAATAAGTACAAACACATGTACTGGTAGGCATCATCGGTCAACCCAAATCCACTCTTACCATCATATAAGAAAATCAAGGGAAAGCATGAAATTAACTACAATAGTCCCGCCCTTTGACTTCCACCTTTACTAGACCCTATCTCAAGCGACCATCTACTTATACCTCATACATCAACCCTTCCTAACTCTTTCGCTACCAACACTACCAATCTATCCTTACCCCCAATACATATGACTTCTCGAGTCACACTCATCACCTAGACTTTCTAAGTCACCTTAACCTTAGACCTCCCAAGTCACCTTACACTATCCCAGCCACTAAGTCCAGACCTGGACTACCACTCCATTTACTCGACCAACCCCTATGACTAAGCATCCAGAAACAACCCAGTAACTGTCAACCCAGACCAACCACACTCATGGTGCTACTAACAAGTATTCCGGACCTCTCAGGGGTCCCTAAGATAAATACCAAACATAATAGTGCTAACTAGCAACACAACTCCCGACTCTCGATCTTTCTCCTAGCTTATCCCCACATGTAATCCACTTCACAACCATTGACAATATTCAATGACAATAACTTACATATATTCCTTTTTACATAGTCTGGACCAGGATCCCCCTAACAATACCTAAGTGTTACACATGCAACCCGGTCTACACCAAAACCAAACACAGATCAATATAATAACTTGGCCGATCATAAACCATATACAAATGTCACAATTCAAGAAACACAACCCCTACCACTCATTGGACGATCGTCAAAATACAGCAATTCAATAAATTAAACCCATACCAGGCGTGGTACCAAAGCCAACCATTTTAGTATCCTGTACTAGGCGTGGTAACAGAGCCAACCAAATAATAACTGGTACCAGGCGTGGTACCCGAGCAAACCATTTAGTAACCTGTACCAGGCATGGTACCCGAGCTAACCAAATGTCACGCAGAAATCCAATAGTAAAAAATAATAAACAAAAACACACTTGTAAACCAACAAGTAATAATACCAAGTTCATTTTACAAGACTGCTATCCATATATTTAGACATCCATAACTATTCCCTAAGCATGCAACTCATAGAATACTTAAGCAAAGCACACGAACATACAATGCACAATGGAAATCAATAGCCATCACCTACGCCCATTCCGAGTACATAAGCTCAACTTAAATTCCGTCTGAAGACTAGGCCCAATTCACTCCTTAACACATACTAATAGATACCTCCAATCCTGACCCTCCTCCTAGGACTGGAATACAACATGGGGAGAGACCTCCCCTAACCTTGGTAATTCAACCATTTATGACATTCCAATTTCTTTATAACAACATTTCAGAGAATCCTTTGTTTAACCTGTGGTTTAATTACCCAAGTTTCTCAATTCCTCGAACCTTCTCACACCTAGTCCTCAGATTTTATCATCATACAACACCCAGTTAATCTAATAACCTGAAATGTCACAACACACTATCAAAACTCAAATAATTCTAGATTAACCAATTAAACCACAACCCTTCTCCTCCAGACTTCGTGCCCGAAGGCCTAAGCATAGATTCTTCTTTTCAACTATACAACAAGTAGGAAATGGAAGCGGGTCAATCTACTCAATAAAGAAAATCTAGCCTACCTGGATGCCAAGTAGCTGCCTGATGTATTTTTTGGCTCTATGAAGGTGTTCCCCGTTGGATGATGATCCCAAAATTTGTTGTTTCACGTCCCTTTTGCCAAATCCCTCCTCCTCATGGCTACCAAGCCTTGGAGAATCCTAGGAGGGTTTTTGGAGTAACCCTCGTACCTTTTCCAACTGAGGAGGAGAAGTCTTTTATTTAAAATTGCGTAACAGGCTACTGCCTCCCATCACCCTACTATAGTAGAAGACCATCCACTATAGCGCTCCCACTATAGTGGAAGAAATATCGCTATAGCAGAATGAAATCATCCTGGACCAAATTTCAAAAATCTTAAATTGTCTTCCATGTCACCCCACTTAAAACAAACATTTTTAATTAATTCTTGAATTTTTGCGATATCGTGCTTTCAAAAATAATGACGGATCTGGTCATTACAACACCACATAATATTTGGTCATGGTGTACGCTTTCATCATAGATATCATATCAGAGTGGCAACCACATATATGCATTGCATTCATTATCATTTTATTGTGGTTGGTACCTGCCGATCTTTTGGGGGCCCGATTAAGTTATTGTATTATGGTTTGAATACTTATTATTTGTATGATTTGGGTCAGGAACAAGGGATGGATATGAGCATGCAGGTAGTGTAGTTTTGTGAGCTGTTGGTTCTAAGCATATTAAGTTTGTTGTATTTTGGTTTAAGTTTTGTTTTTGTAGTTTTGGTTACTTTCTGCCTTACATATTCAGTACATTCTTTTGTACTGACATCCCTATTGCCTAGGAGGCACTGCACTCAATCCTATAGGGTATTTGGTGGACATTAGGCCTCGTTGTGTGTGATCCAGTTCAATTGAAGGTTGGAATACTCCATTCTTTTCGGAGTTGCTGAGTCTAGAGTCTTTGTAATGACCTGTTCCATTGTTACTAAAAATATTTGTGGGAAGGTATATGAATCTCATTTCATCATAGGGTTAGGATCAATTCCTTGGTATATGAGTGCATTAATTATGAATAAGGTCATACAATGACCCTATCACAAAGTTATATGGAAAGTGTCCTTAATAATTTAGTTTCAGGCTAAGTTTAAACAAAAGTTAACTTCAAATGAGAACTCCTCCTAGAATATAAGAATTTATGGGTCCCAATAACCACCAAATTAAAGATATGTGAGTCTTCTTTCTAACGCCACTAACCAGTTGTTATTACACTTCGCGAGTATAATGTTATGACAATTTTACTGAAGACTATCTGTGTAGAAAAAGTTGAGGCCACTGTAGTAGGTTTAGGTCGCTATAGCGGGAATTTTCTTGCTATAGCCAGACAACAGAAGTTTATAAGCTTATTTTGATGGGTTTAAGTCCATAAACTCTAAAATTTCATTCATAAGCCCTAGAGAGGCGATTTGCTCATGCTTGGGGTGGAAATCCTTCGTTGATGTTAGATTTTTACTTTCTTTTAACATAGATTAATCTGTTCTTCTTCTAGAATCATTAGAATAGGGAATTATAGTAAAATCCTTGTTGTTTTGAACCCTAGGTTCATCAAAATTATGGGGAAAACCTATGGATATGAGTATTTTCACCTAGAACTGATTTCAGATTGTAAATTAACTCTTCCTGGTATGAAATTGTGGTTCAAAAGAATAAACTTTGATAGTTGGAGATCTTGAGTTCAATAAAGGTGAGACCTTTAGTTTCAAAACTCCATTAATGGAGTTGGGTTGAGTTTGATAAAACTAATTTGATGATTAATTGACCCTTGAATAATTTTTTAGATCGTAAATAAGGGTAGAACTAGTGGGATTGAATTCCAAAATAATTGTTTGAAGAGTAGTTTATTAATTACTCTTAGAATTGTTGTTATTGGATGATTTAGCCTTCGAAAACATGAAGAAGAAGGAAGATCATCAGGGGCATGTCTTACTTGTTGCAGAATCTTGGTGCCCAGGTAGGTTTTGGTTTATGAGTAGTAGACTGTTGTTAGAAATTTTACTCATAATATATATTTGATGGGAGAAACCATGCATTAGGCATGCGGGCACAGAGTTCGGATTGACAAAATATGTGATTAATAGAATAAGGACCTAATTATGTGTTGATATGTTGATATATGAATCCTTGATGGGTGTTTTATGTTTGTATGACTCGATGGTGGATTGTAATGCAAATTATGTGATTATAGATGATAAAGAGAACGTGTGAGCTTATAATCTAGTGATTCAGCCTAATTACCATAAAAGGGGTGAACTTGGTATTATGTATGTTTGGAATACAGGATAATCTTGCTTATGGTTAGTGATGAGAATTGATTATGGTATGAGAAGACGATCACATCATTTAAGAGCCTGAGGTCAAGTTAGGCTAAGGGTTTGAAAGTAAAAGGTATAAAGGAGTATGACTTCAACTAGAGTTTAGGATCTATTGGATTGAATGTGCGTTCCTAGAATGAGTACTTACATATAATGAATATGAATAAATATGCTTAATTGAATAAGCTGGGGGATAGTCTTCAGACTGGGCATCAAAGCTAGAACAATAAATCATATAAGTTATGTAGGTAATGTTTATTGTAACCCAATTTGCGGTATGTATGCATAATAACTATTTCATTAGTATTGCTTGCACAATACGTGTTCAAGAAAAAGGGAATGATTGTTAAATGATATTCGAAGTGTTAATCACATGCAATAAGCTTGTTTGAAAGTGTGTTGGTTGTACAAGTGTTGTATGCTATCATTGTGGTTGTGATTGTTGTGATATCTATTCTTCATTGGTTGGCTCGGGTACCACGCTTTGTACAGTTTCTATGATTCAATGGTGGCTCGGGTACCACATCTGGTACAGTTTCTATGATTCATTGGCTGGCTGGGGTACCACGCCTAATACAGTTTCTATGATTCATTAATTGGCTCGGGTACCACACCTGGTACAGTTCTATAATTCGTTGGTTGGCTGGTGTCACGACCTAACCCGCCGTGAGTAGCACCTACCCTAACCCCCCAGTGAGCGAACCAAGTCAACACTTATCAAAACTAGGCAGCTAAAACCAAATTGCCATTAATCAAAACCAGGAAGCATAGCTAAAAGTAAATAATAAGGATCTCTTTGGAAATAACCCCTAGAATCCAAAAGTCGTGTACCAAAACTTCTAACATAGTCTAGAATACAGAGATGCAACCCCAAAAACAAAGTAGTCTGAGTTCGAATAATGGACTAGAAAGGAAAGATGAATCTATGGTAGCTTAGAAGAAGTCGCTCACCCTTAATCCTCGTATCATAGCTAAGATTGCACATTCGCCACCAAAATATGCCCTATACTCAACAAAAGAAGAGAAAGTGCAGTATCAGTACACAAAAACAATAGTGTACTGGCAGGATCATCGGCTAGCTTCAATAAATGAAATATGAACACTTAACTAAAACTTAGTAAGGCAAGACAAACATTTATAAACAAGTTAGCATATATAACCCAGACTCTCAGTCATCAACCTGACTTATCAACTACATAAAACATGTCCCAAAACCATAACAACAACAATAGATATGACCCATACACCATACAAGTAACTCGAACCACCCAACGATCCCTAAGACATCATCTACAGTATTTAACATGTAATCCCGATCTACACAATAACAAACCCAGCATTTAAACACAATACTCCAGCCACTTATGGACCAATATATAGTAATGACATCACAAGAAATAAATGCGGTCCAATCATGGAACCAACACACAAAGCATAACCAAACATGTACTAGTCGTGGTACCCAAGCCAAGCATGATAAAATCTGTACTAGGCATGGTACCCAAGCCAACCAAATAGATATCTCATACGAGGTGTGGTACCCGAGCTAACCAATTAATTATATCAGGCATAGTACCCGAGCCAATTGAATATCATGGATAACACAACAATCAATCATAATGAATACGCACCACACTTGTAAAACCAACAAGTATTAAAGACAAGTTCATTTCACAAGATTGACAATGAGATATCAGTAGCATTCATTAACTTATTCCCTAACACACGAATTGTACAGGCAACACTAATTTAATAGTTGACATGCACCCATATCATAAATGGGAAACAATCAACCATCACCTACCTCAAATTACGCCCAAATGCTCTATTGAACCTGAGCCTTCCCTTTTTGTTTAGCTTTAACTTGTTCTTCGTCTAAAATAATCACATAACACAAAAATCAATCATTGTGGCCTAAATATCACCGGATTACATCCTGATCCTAAACCCCAGGCCAAACCCATGATCATCCCACCCAACCTAGGGCCTTCCCACCAATAATTCGCCTAAAACAACCAATTTTATGGTCACATTAGCAAATTACGGTATTAAAATCACGGAATGAATAGTTCATACACAAAACTCATGGTTTTTCTACAACTTCAATCTTTGTTACACCAGATTTTCCCTCTTAGGTTAAGCCAAACTCTCCCCACTGCCAATATCTAGTGATTCTAAGGTGTAGGAATTGAAGTACTAAGTTAGGGAAACAAATTGCTCACCTTTACGAAGATTTTTGATAGAAAATTGATAGGATTCACCCCTTTTAACCTCTGTACTTCCCTAAAGCATTCTTGAACAATTCTGAACATTTTTGGGGAAATTTCTGCATTTACTGTGTCTTACTCCACTATAGCATCCCAATCCCGCTACAGCACGCCTCCATAGAAGAACCCGCCCGCTATAGCGGAGTTGACCACCTTAACTTCGTCTATAGCGAGAATTTCACTACTATAGAGACCGTTATTGTAGCGGCATATTACCCTCTATAATGGCTGACATGAGATAGAATCTCGGGAATCCTCCCCGTTTTGCCAAGTTTACAACACGCCTTTAAACCTTAACATTCCAAACCAACCCTTTCACATCGAGTTCTATATCAGGAGTTCTACTCACCCGAATTTGCTTCCGAAAAATCCTATGGACTCCTTAATGTCTTATCTAATAGGAAATCTAACTCAACCTTAAACATTTCACCCAATCCTTTCCTGGACTTTCCTAGATCATACCTCACTCAAAATTCATTAGGGACTAGCCTAGCGAAAAATTTCCAACTCCCAAACCCAGAAGTTTTCTAACTTGTTTCTACACACGAATAGCTCGCCTATAACAACGGGGAGGGTCATTACAACAGATACCAATTTACACATCATTCCTCTGTGAATGATCATGTACAAAAAAGATGAGCTAAAAAGAGAAAAGGGTAGTACCTGAATCTTCAAACAAGTGAGGGTACTTGTCCCACATCTCCTTCTCAATTTCCATAGTGGCTTCCGCAACTGGAAGATGCATCCATTGAACCTTGCCCAATCTGATTTCCTTCATGCTCAATTTTTAGATATCCCGATCAAGAATATCAACCAGCTCTTCTTCGTACTAAAGGTCCTTATCTAGCTCAATCGAAACCAATTTGATGATGTACTCCCCATCCCTATGGTATCTCTTCAACATGGATACATAGTAGACTGGGTGGACCCTGGACAACCTACGCGGCAATGCTAACCTATAAGCTATCAGCCCTACACTTTCGAGAACCTTAATTGGATTGATATACCAAGGGCTGAGCTTACCCCCCTTGCTGAACCTCATAACCCTTTTCATTGGTAACACCTTTACCAAAACCTATTCACCAACCTGAAAAGACATGTCCCTTACCTTGAGACCCGTATACTCTTTTTGCCTGCTCTAGACTGCCAATAACTTGGTTTGAATACCTCTCACATTTTATTGGGCTTCCTTCACCAAGTGAACGCCCAAAGGTTTCACATCGCCTACCTTGAACCACCCTATGGGCGATCTACATCCCCTCCCATAAAGTGCCTTGAATGGTGCCATGTCAATACTGGAGTGGTAACTGTTGTTGTATGAGAATTCACACAATAGTAAGAACTGATCCCAATGGCCCCCAAAAACAATCACACAGGCTCTCAGCAGGTCCTTCAACACCTGAATTGTCCTCTCTGACTGACCATCCATTTGAGGATGAAAAGCTGTGCTAAAAGTGAGTTTGTTGCCCAACTCTTCATGAAACTTAACCTAGAATATAGAAGTAAATTGTGCACCTCTGTCTTAAATGATGGATAGGGGAACCCCGTGCATCCTCACTATATACATAATTTAGATCTTGGCCAATTGCTGGGAGTTATAATCCACCCTGACCGCAATGAAATGGGGTGACTTTGTCAGATTGTCCATGATGACCCAAATGGAATCATACTTTCCCAAGGTCTTAGGAAGACCTACCACAAAGTCCATGGCTATCCTTTCCCACTTCAACTCAGGAATAGGCATCCTTTGAAGTAATCTTGCAGGCCTTTTATGCTCATATTTCACCTGTGTACAATTTTGACACTTGAACACATATTCAGATATGTCCCTCTTCATCCCAGGCCAATAATAAAGTTTTTTCAAGTCCTGGTATATTTTTGTTATGCCTGGATGAATCTATTACCATGAACCATGAGCTTTTGCTAACACATTCTTAACCAATTCATCAACCTGAGGACGACAAATCCATCCTCTAAAACATAGTACCCCACACGCATCAAGTGTGGTTTCCGGGGCCTCCCCAGACAATTCCTTGTTCCGCAGGATGTTCAATGCACATCCTTAAATTGTTTGGCCTTGATGTTCTCTATATATATCTATTTAACCTCAATACTGTCCAACACTCCACAATTTTCTAAAATGCCCACTACATGGACTTGGATTCGAGAGTCCAAATATCTCTAGCCAAGGGTCACTTAGCCCCCCCCCCCCCCCAAATAAGCCAAGCTGCCCATGCTAACTGCTTTTTGATTCAATGTATCTACCACCACATTAGCCTTACCTGGATGATACTGGATGATCAGGTCATAATATTTTAACAACTCCATCCACCTCCTCTATCTCATATTCAAATCCTTCTGTGTAAACATATGCTGCAGGTGATGATGGTCTGTGAACACCTCACACTTGAAAATAGAGACTGTGTCTCCAGATCTTAAGTGCAAATACCACCGCTGCTAACTCCAAATCATGGGTTGGGTAGTTCTTCTAATGAGGCTTCAACTTCCTCGAAGCATAAGCGATAACATTCCTATCATGCATCAACACAACACCCAAACCCGAATGTGAAGCATCACAAAACACAATGATCTGGAGCTGTAGTTAGGAGTGTCTTGAGCTCCTTGAAGCTCTTCTCACATTTGTAAGACCACACAAATGGTACCTCCTTCTAGGTCAATCTTGTCAAATGGGTAGAAATGGAAGCAAAGTTCTTGGAAACATGCGATAATAGCTAGCAAGGCCCACAAAACTCCTAACCTCATTTCACACAGCTCAGCCAGACCCAACTCTTAAATGCTTTAATTTTTTGGGGATCCACCATCACCCCTTTTTCTGAAACCACATGACCTAAGAAAGCAACTGAAGACAACTAAAATTCGCATTTTGAAAAATTAGCATACAATTTCTATCTCTTCAAAATCCCCAAAACAATACGAAGATATTGTGCATGCTCCTCCTTGATCTTAGAGTAAATTAGAATATCATCTATAAATACAATCACAAATGAGTTCATAAATGACTTGAATACACCATTCATCAAACTCATGAATGTCGCTGGCGCATTTGTCAACCTAAACGACATTACTAGGAACTCTTAATGCCCATACCAAGTTTGGTAAGCCTTTTTAGGTATATCCTCAGGCCTAATATTCAACTTGCAATACCCTAACCTCAAGTCAATCTATAGCTGGTCAAAAAAGTCTTCTATGCGGGGTAGAGGATACTTATTTTGGATGGTGACCTTGTTCAGCTTCTTGTAGTCTATACACATCCTCATACTACCATCCTTATTTTTCACAAACAAGAGTGGAGCACCCCAAAGTGAAGCACTGGGATGAATAAATCCCTTATCTAGAAGTTCCTGAAACTGAGTCTTAAGTTCCCTCAACTCTGTCGGATCCATACGATAAGGACAAATAAATATTGGGCGAGTACCCGGCTCCAAACCTATACAGAAGTCAATGTCCATATTCGGAGGCATGCTAGACAAATCCGCCAAAAATACATCCTGAAATTTACAAACCACTGGGACAGATTCAATAGAAGGTGACTCCGCACTAATATCTCGAAAATGAGCTAAGAAGGCTGAACACCTTTCCCTATTAGCTTCCTAGCCCGAAAAGAGGATATGATCATCGTTGACTTAGGCCTATACACCCCCTCCCATTCTAGTCTATCCTTACCTGGAATCTGTAGAGTTATTGTCTTAGAATTACAGTTTAACACAACATGATATGGAGACAGCCAAGTCATACCTAAGATCACATCAAAGTCCAACATATCCAGAATAACCAAATCTACCCAAGTCAAAAAACCCACGAACACTACAGAGCAAGTAGGATACACATGGGTCACTACCACAGACTCTTCAACTGGAGTAGAAACATGAATAGGAAAATCAAGGACATCACAAATCAAATATAGACCCAAGGAAAATTTAACAGATACATTAGAATATGTGGAACCCAAATCAAATAAAACAGAAGCCATCCGATCACAAATGAGAATTATACCTATTATCACAACATCCGATGCCTCGACCTCAGACCTCCTCGGGAAGGCATAGCAATGAGCCCTATCATTAATCCGGGACACCTCTTTAGCTGGCTATGCCACCCCTTCCTGCGTTACCATTTCCTCTATTACCACGACCTCCCTAAAAATCTCCTTGCCCACCTTGTGGGTGCCCCCTACCATGGCCACCTCCACATGCTGGAACTATAACTTTAGTCTACTACTTCACCTAATTTCCTGTCTTTCTGTGAGAGCATTACCTCTTAAAATGACATGGATCACCATAATGAAAGCATCCTCGATCAAGAGAGGGCCTGCTAGCAGAAGCATAAGAAGCCCCTTGGCCTCTAGGAGCTGAAAACTGCTGGATGGCCCTTGAACGACCACCCTTAGAAGCTGGCAGAGCTGACTGAATGGGGCAAGACAAATGAACCTGCTGACTGGGACCCCTGGAGTAAGAAACACTAAAATTAAACTTATTCCGGGACTTCTTAGCTAACACCTTAGCCTGCCCAACCACCCTAACCCCCTATAATTTCTTTACATACTCAGTTCCCTCATTAAAACTCTTCCCTTAAGAAGTCATATAAACAGAAAGAACCTGCAACTTGGTGTTCAGACCCTTAACATATAGACGAATCCTCTCCTTCTCAAAGCCCAGAAGTTGAGTGTCATAATAAGACAAGGCATAAAATATAGCCTCATAAGCTATAACAGATATGCTACCATGTTCGAGGGCTAAATATTCATCCTTCTTGTGATCCCTGAGAGTACGGGGCACATACTTTTCCAGAAAAAGGGCATAGAATTGAGCCCGAGTCATCAGAGGCAAAGCTGAAGATTGAAACTTTACATGAGCCCTCAAGCACTGTTTGGCATCACCCTGCAGCTGAAAAGTCACAAACTCCACCTTATACTGTTGTGTAATATCCAACTTATGCATCCTTTCATAACCATCTAGAATAAACTCGAAGGCATCCTCATTCTCTTACCATTAAATGATGGAGGTTTCAGCTTCAGAAACTTGGTCAACAACTCATGTTTAATCCCTAGTCATGAGAGGGCCTAGTATCGGATAGAAAAAAACATCTGTAACCGAAACTTCATCCATCCTAGAGGCTGCAGCAACAATGGGATTGGGTCATGGTACCTGAGTACCCAACACAGTAGGAGTGGCTCAAGTACCTACCAACCCACTCAGGAATTCCAACACTTTCTGAATAGCCTCTGATGACATAGGGAAAAGATATGCACCTATGACCGGTGCTGCCTCCTCCTTTTCTGCGTCCTCCTCGTGCATAACATCAACCCCTTTCTAAATAGGATCCTGGGGTGGGGAAGGGGTCACCTCCTATGGTTCAACCACTTCTCGAGCTCAACCTCTGGGGGGTGTTGCTCTTTCTCCTCCCCTACCTCTACCCCTTCCTCGCCCTCTAGCCACCGGTCCCGCGGCTGGAGCTACTACCCTTGCTCTATTTTATCTGGTCTTAACCATCTGCGAATAAAAGAATAAAGGAAGTTAGACACCAATTTGGATCACCAGATACCAATTTGGATCAAGTTATAGCACGAAGGAAGAAATAAGAGATAGTTTTCTAAAGTCCTAGACCCTCTCGAAGAAAACTATAGACGTCTCTGTACCGATTCATCAATACTCTTATAGACGTATTTTGGTACAATAAGATCAACGAACCTAGGGCTCTAATATTATCTTTTTCATGACCTAACCTGCCGCGAGTGGCACCCACCCGAACCCTCGGTGAGCGAACCAAGTCAACACTTATCAAAACTAAGCAGCTAAAACCAAATTGTCATTAATCAAAACCTGGAAGCATAGCTAAAAGTAAATAATAAGGATCTCTGGGGAAATAACACATAGAATCCAAAAGTTGTTTACCAAAACTTCTAACATAGTCTAGAATACGGAGATGCAACCCCAAAAATAAAGTAGTCTGAGTCCAAACAATGGACTAGAAAGAAAAAATGAATCCATGGAAGCCTGGAAGAAGTAGCTCACCCTTAATGCTAGTATCAAATCTTAGATTACATAGCCGCCACGAAAAATGCCATGTACTCAATAAAAAAAGAGAAAGTGCAGTATCAGTACACAAAAACAACAATGTACTGGTAGGATTATCGGCCAGCTCCAATAAATAAAATATGAAGACTTAACTAAAACTCAGTAAGGCAAGACAAACATTTATAAACAAGTAAGCAAATATAACCCAGACTCTCAGTCATCAAGCTAACTTACCAACTACATGAAAAATGTCCCTAAACCACAACAACAATAATATATACGACCCATATGCCTTTCAAGTAACACGAACCATCAAAGGATCCCTAAGACATTGTCTACAGTGTTTAACATGCAATCCCGGTCTACAAAAGAACTAACCCAACATTTAAACATAACACCCTAACCACTCATGGACTAATATGAAGTAATGACATCACAAGAAATAAATCTGGTCCACTCATGAAACAAACACACAAAGCATAACCAAACATGTACTAAGAGTGGTACCCGAGCTAACTAATGAATTGTACTAGGTATGGTACCCGAGCCAATCGAATGTCACATATAACACAATAATCAATCACAATGAAGACGCACCACACTTGTAAAACCAACAAGTATTAAAGATAAGTTCATTTCACAAGATTGACAATCAGATATCAGTAACCTTCATTAACTTAGGCGCTAACACATGAATTGTACATGCAACACTAATGTAATAGTTAATATGCACACATATCATAAATGGGAAACAATTAACCATCACCTACCAAGAATTACGCTCGAATGCTCTACTGAACCTGATCATTCCCTTTTTGTGAAGATTTAGCTTATTCTTGGTCTAAAACAATCATATAACACCAGAATCAATCAATCTGGCCTAACTATCCCCGGATTACATCCTAATCCTAAACCCCAGGCCAAACACATAATCATACCACCCAACCTAAGGACTTACCATAAATAATTAGCCTAAAACAACCATTTTTATGGTCACAATAGTATATTACAGTATTAAAATCATGGAATAAATAGTTCATACACAAAACCCAAGGATTTTCTACATCTTCAATCTTTATTACACCAGATTTTCCCCTTAGGTTAAGAAAAACTATCTCCACTGCCCTTAACTAGTGATTCTAAGATAAAGGAATCGAAGTACTAAGTTAGGGAAATGAATTGATTACCTTTACGAAGATTTCCTGTAAAAAATTGATAGGATTCTCCCTTTTTTGCCTTTGCACTTCCCCAAAATGTTCTTACACAATCTTGAACATTTTTGGGGAAGTTTCTGCCTTTACTATGACTTACCTCGCTATAGAGGCCCAATCCAACTATAGTGGCAGTACCTTAGTGGAAGCTTCCTGCTAGCACGGGGTTAACCGCCTTAACTTCTGCTATCGCAGGAATTTTTTGCTATAGCAGCCATTATCATAGCAGTGTGTCACCCACTATAGAGCCTGACACAAGATAGAATCTCAGGAATCCTCCTAATTTTTCTCATATTACAACACTCCTTCAAACCTTGACATTCCAAACCAATCTTTTCACGTCATGTTCGATATCGGGAATTACACTCACCCATATATACTTCCAAAAACTCCTACGGACTCCTTAACGTCTTAGCTAATAGGAAATACAGCTCAACCTTAGACATTTCATCCAATCCTTTCCCAGATTTCCCTAGACCCTACCTTGCTCAAAATTTATCCGAGTAGTTCCTAGCCCAAAATTTTTAACTCCCAAACCCGAAAATTTTCTAACCTATTTCTTCGCATGAATAGCTACAATATAATAACAGAAAAGGTTGTTACACTCGGGTACCATGCCTAGTATAATATTTAGGATAATAATTATTGTTGATGTTTATATTGGTTCCATGAGTGGACCAGATTATAATATGGTTGTTGTTTTGGGATCCTTGTGTGGTGCGGTTACTTGACATATATTTGGGATCCTTATGTTGTCCAATTATATAAAAACCCTTACCATCATTATGGGTGAGCTAATCAGGCAAGAAATCAGTCTAGAAAACTTCCGAGTTGGGGAGTTAAAAATTTCGAGCTAGGCTAGTCTCGGAGGAAATTGGAGTGAGGCAAAGTCTAGGGAAATCTGGAAAAGGATTAGGTTAAATGATGAAGTTTGAGCTAGTTTTTCTATTATATAAGGCATTAAGGAGTCTATAGGACTTTTTAAAAATAAATTTGGGTGAGTATAACTCTAAATATCAAACTTGACATAAAGGGGTTGGTCTGGAACATCAAGGTTTAAAGGTGTGTTGAAAAATGGGAAAACCTGGGAGGATTCTTGAGTTTCTGTCTCATGTTAGCTGCTATAGTGGGTGACACGCTACTACCGCAATGCTACTATAGTGGAGAAATTCCCATTTATTGCGAGAGTCAAAGAAAGTCAACTCCTCTATAGCTGGCAGCTGTCGCTATATATATGGTGATGCCACTATAGAGAGATTGGGCCGCTATAGCGGGATTAGTCACGATAAATGCAGAAACTTTCCCCAAAATATTCATTATTTTCCCAGAATGTTTTGGGGAAGGGTTGTGGAGACTTTGGGAGAATTCCATCAGTTTTTCACCATAATCCTTCGCTAAGGTAAGTTTTTGTTCCCCTAATCTAGTACTTTGATTCTAGTGGCTTAAAATCGTTAGTTACATGCTTGAGGAATGGTTTAACTTAACCTAGGTTGGAGTTTTCTGGTGAAAAAGGGGAATGTAGGATGGAAAAACCTGGGTCTGAACTCGAGAGTTCAATGGCTTTGTTCAAGCTCAAAAATTGTCTGACCGAGTTCGAGGCCATTACGTGGGCAAATATCCACAATCGTTATGAATCCAAAATCTAGATAGAGGATAACTATCGAAGGACTTCAATTAAGGGAATCCGAGTATGGAGCAAAATGAAGGCACCAAAACGCAATGGGATGGTGTCTTGAGAAGGAGCCATCCTCAGTGGGAGTCTAATTTTAAGGGATCCAAATAGAACATATACATTCCATATCCGTCTTGGGAAAAGCAAACTGAAATGGGGGGCATAACTTGCAGTTCACAGGACAGAGCGAGAAGAGGTCGGGAATCCATTAGGATCGGAAAGGGTTAAAGGATAAGTATGTTGTCAAGCCTATAGTGTACTCAGTCAAAAAAATCCCACCCTCTCGAAATATTTCTTCACTATCAGCTTGTGTCGGTCATGAGAGAAATAAAGGAAGCTCATTTTCCAAAGTCAATTAGGTCCAAACCCAACATGAGAGACAAGACTCGCTGGTCTAAATATCATAACACTCGTGAGCATAATATAGGGGAATATCATCATCTCAAGGATCCGGTGGTAGACCACCTAAAAGATGGCATATGGAGGAAAATTTTTGCTATCGTGCCAAAAATATGTACGATTGAAGAGTTAAAGGCAAAAAGCTGCAAGACAACTCTGGTCACCATTGAAAAAACATAAACTGAGCATTGTAGTCCTTAGAATGTCCCCCCAGGTATGTCCCATTTTTGTTCTTCCCTTTTCCAAACTCTAACTTGCTTTGTCTCCTGATCTTGATACTTCTACAGGAAGTCTGACTCAGCCGCTTTGATGAAAAAGACCTCTCGCTCTTGAAAAATGTCACTGAATGCATCAAACGTAGCTCAAAGGACCAACTCTCAAAGACAACAGAAGCATAAAGAAGGAAGAGTTATAAATAACTACGAGGCCCTGGAAGAACATAGGTTGCACTCTTTTTCCCTTTGACTAGTTTCTATTTCTTAATGGGTTTTTCTGCTAAGGTTTTTAATGAGGTAGCATAGAATGGTTCTTAGGGATTCAACCAGTTTCCCAATTTTTGTCTAGATATGTAAAAGTCGAATGCCTTAAGCGCGACACTTACAATCTCATTCAGTATATAAATGAAAAGATTTATTTACGAATAAACTCTTATGTTCATGAAGCAAAACTTAGCATTTTGAAAACTAACAAAGTAAAATTCCAGCAACCCCAAACTGAAGAAAGGGATCCACTCCCATACTAGGAACTCAATCGCTCCAAGAACCTATCCCCTAAGAAGGACTCGAACACGACTACCTTTAAGCCTACAGAGCTAGTCAAAACACTGGGGACTAGTGGCAAGGAAGACGTGGTTCTCGGAGTAAGAAGTGTTAAAATACAAACAAAACACACAAAGATAGCCAAACATACATAAAAAAGCTTCCTTTATTATAGCACCTAGGAGGGGGTTTACATTCAGTACTCCTATCAAGGGAGAAAAGTACAACAAGCCTAAAAGAAATATGTGCTTGAAAATGCGTGTCAACTCAAAAAGTGTTGTCACCACCAATTGACAGAATAGCTAGAAAAGCTCTATAGATGAATGTATTGAGAAAAATGTGGGGATAATCCAAGTGGAATCTTGAGAAGATGATCCTGAAAGTAGCCAGAGCGATTGACAAGTGATACGAGGCTAAAAGCTATGCTATTTTACTATCATTTGTCTCACATTTATTCTATTTATCATATTGTTTTGAGCTTAAATAAGGTGAATTATACTTGTATTTGGTGTTTTGTTTCAATAGGAGTATCTTGAGGTATTTGGAGATTAAGAAAAATTAAAAAGAGTCCCAATGAATTTAAAGGAATCAAGGAAGGATCGACATCACAAAGCGTTACAAAAGGAGCAAAAATTGGCCAAGTAGACAAAGCCTAGCCCCATTGTGTTGATTTCGGCTAGTAGAGCAAGGAAGAGGGGATTTTCTTTGGGTTAGTTGCACAGTAGTGGCGCAAGAAATACTTGGTGCAGATTACTGGTTGACATATTGCACCATTGCCTTGCTTTTTGGTAGTAGCACGAGCGTGTACTCTCCTAGCCCGATTTGTATTTGATATTTGAAGTCCCAAGGATTTCTAAACTCTATAAATACCCCCTCCACACATTTTGTCTTATCATACACATCATATTTGGAGAAGACAAAGGCTAGGGCAAAGCTCAAGAACAAGGTTTAGTTTATTATCTTTATTTTATTTTCGATTCCCTTCTTGTAAAGTCATGATTTATCTTCTTCCAAAGAGATTTATCAGTTGCTAAACCTCTTAATTTCTAGGTTAGTTGTTAATACAAGAATGTTGATATTTGATTATTTTATTTTTAATTTTGATTTCTATTCCTGAGTTATTTATCTTCCCTTTCTCTTAAATGCTTGGTAACTTGATCACCTATCAAACACTATATATGGTGCATTGAGTGGACTAGGAATATGGAATTTATGTATTCAATGAGGGAAGGTAAGGCTTGATTGTGAACTCTATAGAAAAGGGGGAACGATTTGCTAATATGGATAGGCATATGCCCATTAGCCTTGCCTAGTTGATACGAAAGAGAAATGACATGCATTTACTATTGACCTGCGACCATAAGAATAGTCGAGTAGATCTAGGGTTAATTGGAAAATGCTCAATATGGTTAAAAACAACCCACAACTAGTAATTCAAAAAAAATGTGTGGTTTTATAACTCAACTAGATTATCGAAATACGACAACCTTCTATCTTTTCTAAAATCTGAATTACAATACATCAAATCATGGCCTTTCTATAATTGTTTTTGTTTACTTTCAAACACCAAATATTCTCCATTCTTGTTATTTACCGAATAGCTAGAATAAGAATTCAAACTTAGAAATAAATTTATCAAATCCCTATGGGTATGATAAATGGACTTACACCCTTTATTACTTGTATGGACACATACACTTTCATGTGCATTTGGATACAACAACAAGTTCCCTACCTTTTTCAGAGAACCTAGTATTCTCCCACACCGGCAAAGCCCATAACTCCCATCTGGGTTTTGGCCTGCACTTTAGCTCAAAGCATTTGGTAGCGTGCTAGTTTGTTTGAGACCATGCTAACCATTATAGTGGTTGAAGCTCACAAATTTACCATGCCCACAAAGGTTTCTCTTTAACAATCCTGAGGTGGACAAGGACTTTCCCACTTTGGTAGTTCCATGTTTGCTCACATGTTTGAAAATAGAACATATGGGAAGAACACCAAGAACCTGGGATGCCAAGAAGAAGAGTGGATGGGTGAAATGTGTTTTCACCACTCTCGTCCTTGACTTTGCCCCCAGCTACTAACTCACTCTCGTCAAGGACCTCAGTGACCAAAACAACAATGGTCTAGGATCAAACATAAGAATAAGGCAGTAATTGGAGAGGAAACAAAGCACGAGCTTTGGATCCCATCTTAGGGGGATGAAGGCCAGAAGAGTCAAAGAAATATATTTTTGTTTTAACATACAAAGTATGGATAACAGATTGTTTGAGATGACAAGAGTGAGGAGAAGAAGTCTTTTATAGTCCTAAGTCCAATTAAATTACCCGGTTGTTTACTTTCTGAGCAATTAATAGCATGCATACATATGACTAGAGAAATAAATGAAAAGGATGAGTGAGAATATGATTCAAGGAAAGTCAAAGAGCCCAAGACGTTTAACCAATTCCACATAATAACTGTTTGGATCTAGAGAATATATCTTTTTGGATCTTTTCCCACCTAGAGTGATGATTCTGTTAAAGATAAAGAAAAGTCAAACCACTATATTAGGCCGAGCGAGCCAAAATGTACCCTAATAAGCAAAAGCAACAACCGTGAAAAAAGAAAGTTAAATATATATTTATGGTAAATGAAAAGAATAATATATGACAAACCATGGACAAATCCTCAAGGGGTGCGCAAACAAACAAACAAAATGATATGAACAAACACCACTAAGGAAAATAAATAAAAGGTCTCATAAAATGTCTAGCCGTTGAGGTCATCACTGGAGAGGCAAGTAGAAGAGGCCTAATCAAAATTCTCTTCTTCCAAAGCAGACGCGTATATTTCAGGTTCCAAGTCCAATAGTTTGGTGATCTCAATCAACTAATGGGACTCGACAATCTCTTTCCTAGTGACCCATTCCTCACAGATTCGAGAGTCTCTGCTCTCGCCCTTTAAATGTTATGCGCCCAATATCTACTCACTCTCTGTTTGTATGTACCTCGGCTTATTTAATTAAAAAGTGTTGACTTTTGTCTTCAAATGGTTCAGCTCTAATTTTAGGCATGTTAACTCATTAGGTTCGACAACCTCTACTACTCTTTAGGGAGGATATTCCTCTAAGGTTTTGACTTTCTCATCGAGGATAGACTTCCTTTATTTGAGACTCTCAATGAGGTCTGCGTATGAAGTGACCTCTATTTTAAGAAAATGAACCTCACCTTCATAGGAGGAGGCATCCTTGTGAAAGGCCTCTCTCTCGTCAATGGCGAGAGCCAACTTAGCCAGTACCACCTCTTTCTTGGCTAAGGATTTTCATAAACCTCTGCTAATAGAAATGTGAGACTGTGGAAAGCAAAGAGATCGATCATGGAAGGAGCCAACAATAGGCAATGGAATAAAAAATATGAGAAATTTATGCCTTGGCAGCAACGTGAGCACCACCATTTAATAGGCATTCCATTGAAGCCTTGACCATTCTTCGTTGTTCTTTTTTGAAGACCAAGGCATCCAAAAAGCCATCCCCCGAAGGATATGAGAGAGGACTCATCTCCTCAAGTATCCATATGATTTCCTAACTTGGAAAGGAAAGGTTTTGGAGCGACAAAAGGGTCAATGAGAATACTAGAACCCTTTCCACAAGAATCCTCAAGGGGGGTCATGCCCACGGTGGGTATAATCTCAGAAATCAGCCTCAGGCCTTCTACTTTGACTCTAACATAACTTGGTGAGGAGCGAGAGGCTGAGCGACTATAGGCATTGAAAGGACCTGTGCATGGGGAGACGTAGTAGCAGGCTGCGCTCCTGAACTCTAAAACACCCAACGCTTGAAATGCCGCAAATCCTCTTGAAAGAGAGAGGTGCTTTTGGGAAAGCGAACACAGGTGGTGCATGGCTAGCGGATGTCTAGGACATATAAGAAGGTTGACCCCCAACCATGCTCAATAATTAAAGAAGCATACTCTGGTGTAGGAGCTGGGGCTAGTGATGATACTGATTTTGCTACTAGCCTTGGTGGCACTTGGGCTGCTACCTGGTCAACGGGTTGCTGGTACAGAACTGGCTCAAGCTCATACTCGACCTCAGGAGCTCTAACTGGTGCCACAACTCAGGTACATCCTCAACCTCTACATATATGTCTACCCCAGCCCCTAGCTGGAGTTGGAGGTGTTGGTTCTAAAGGCTCACCCTCGTCCGCTGCAAAAAGATCTCGTACGTACCAGGAATTGGATGGTCTAGAGTGAGTCTTCATAGGGTCATAGTGGCTGGACACCCTAGCTGTCCCATAAAACCCTCGTCAAGGTATGGTAAGTCTTCATGAGAGAACTCGAGAGGAACAGAGTGGGGAGTACTCTAATAGGTTGGCCCCAGTTTTTTTCTCATGACAGGCGAAGGCTAGGGAGATTCCTTTTCCCCCATTGGAAAATGATCCATGGAGGGATCAATAAGAAATTATTTGTGTTGGATGAGTAGGGATTTCTGATCGATAAACTTATAATTACAAAGGTTTATACTAAATTCATGTATAATTTGAACGTGTTTCTGCATTAATATTTCAACAAATTACGCCTTAGTTAGTGGTCAAGTACTAAACTTGTGACTCATCCAAAAAATGTATTATGTTTTAAAAGAATAGGAATTTATTTATTATTTTTTCTCAAACTATCCTTACTGTTCTAATATAAGTTTTAACTAAATGAGGTTTTTAAGGACAAATAAACACAATGATTTAATTAGACAAAAGTTAGGACTATTAATGTTTCTATTATTTTTTTAAAAAAATCAAATAATATATAAAAATTTAAATAAAATAGTAGTAATGACCAGATCCAAAAGGTTGATAAGTAATTGGAAGTGACCATACTTCCAGGGAACATCAGACGAAAACAACTCGTCTGCATTTATGTCCTCATATATTAGTACATACGTTGAATTTTCTGCATCCTCTAATGCTATGCCTTGATCCAAAATTTGGCATCTCATTATTTAATTTTCCGTCTTCTCTATTTCTAAAGCTTATTTTTTAACATATGTACTTATATTAAAGTTTAAGACAATGGACATATTATGCTAGTCTTTCCGTGACACTATAATTTACGTGGTAAAGTTTGACTAGATTCAAAGTTTACAATTAAATGAAGTCTTTTATGTGGTTTATAACATATGATAATATTTGTATGACAATAAAACTCTTGAAATTTATCGTCTTGAATATAACAACATTATTTTTATGACCATGAATATTTATCATTAAGGTAAAATGGAGTGTTCAAGTTAAAACGATTCCAAATCTTAAAAACATTCATTGTTTATATCTTGAATATCCCTTAGTGAAAATTTTGAATCGTCACTACTTCAAGATATCAAAGTTTTGCAATTTTATATAGAAAGTATCTTATTTTGCAAAGTATAAAACGTAATTCTTGGAAAACCAAAGCATATGTTGAGAGATATAGCACTTACCAATTCCATTGAAATAAAAAATCTTCTAAAAAACCATGAAAAGTTGATGTAACAACCCTTTCCATCATTATGGGTGAGCTAATCGAGCAAGAATCAGGGTTAATTTTTTTTGGAATTGGATATTTGAAATTTCAGGCTAAGCCAATTTTGGATGAAATCATAGCAAGGTGAGGTCTAGCGAAATCCGATGAGGGATTGAATTAAGTTTATAAATCCTAGCTTGATTTTATTTTAGCAAAGGCGAAAAGGAATCATTAGGACTTCACGCAAGAGAATTCAGGTGAGTACAACTCCCGATATCGAACTTGAGGTAAATGGGTTAGTCTGAGACGTCATGGTTTGAGGGTGTGTTATGAAAAAGGCAAACATGATTTTCTGAGTTTTAGCCTCACCACACCCTTTATAGCGGGTGGCAGGCTACTGCTGCGACACTGCTATAGCAGAAGGTTGTTGCTAAGGCGGTACCACTATAGCGGCAGTGGGTCGCTATAGTAGGGTTAATCGCTGTTAATGCAGAAACTTCCCCAAAGATGATCATTATTTCACAAAAAGCATTTTGGGGAAGGAAGAGGTAATTTGGGGAGTTCTACTAATTTTCCACCAGATTTCTTTGTTAAGGTAAGTATTTTATCCCCGTAAACTAGTACTTCGATTCCTATGCTTATCCCCGTAAACTAGTACTTCGATTCCTATGCCTTATAATCATTAGTTAGAGGCCTTGGGGAGGGTTTAGTTTGATATAAGCTGTAAAATCTTATTTAAGAGGGATTTTGAGGTGTAAAAACCTTGGGTTTTGATTATAATTTGTTTAATCATGTTTTCAATACCATAATTCACTAGTGTAACCAGAAAATTAGTAGTTCTAGGTTAATTATTATTGGGAAGACGCTAGGATGGGTGGAATGATCATGAATTTGGCCTGGGGGTTCCGGATTAGTCTATATTTTGTGATAATTAAGGTCATTAGTTGAAATATTATTTGCATTTCTATTTTTGGACCACAATCAAGTCGAAGCTTATAGAAAGGAAAGGCTCAGGTTCGATAGAGCATTTTAGGCTTGGATTGAGGTAGTTGATAGTTATTGTAACCAATAAAAAAGGGAATGATTCTTAAATGATATCCTAAGTGTTAATCATATGCAATGAGTCTATTTTGAAAGCTTATTGGTTGTACAAGTGTTGTATGCTATCATTATGGTTGTGATTGTTGTGATATCTATTGTTCATTGGTTAGCTGAGGTACTATGCCTGGTACAAATTCTGTTATTCATTGGTAGGCTTGGGTACCACACCAGGTACATGTTTTATGATTTATTTATTGGCTTGGGTACCACGCTAGTACAGTACATGAACAAGAGATCATCCCCTGCAGGTCATGACTAGTGGGCAACCATGAGACCCTTAGCATATGCGTACGGTTTATTTGATATTCATGTACGTTGGTTCCTTGAGTGAAGTGTGTTGATCTGTTGTTGATATTCATTATGTGTCAGTTCCTTGAGAGGCCTTGGATTTGTTGTTACTTGAGATACATATTGTTACTTGAGTGACCAGGTTGGTGTGTCTAAATGCTAAGGTGGTTGCTCATGTGAATCAGGGTTGCATGTTAAATGGCATAGATGATATCCTACGGATCCTTGGGTGGTCCATGTTTCTTACAAGTTGTGACATTATTATATGTAGTCTGTTTACTTGCATAGTTGGACATGGCTTATATGGTTGTTTAGTCCCATTGTTTCTTGGGAGTCTTATTGGTAGTCATATTGACTGCAATGACCCTCAAGGTCATTTCTCTATTTCCTTGTGTTTTCTGTGTTTTGAGTTTCCCCGTAACAGCTATAGGTCATTTATTACTTGCCGGGACTGACGGTTCAGTGGCCAGGCCGTTCTTTAGGTCGTTATGACCATTTCCCTGTATTAGAACTCTAACTTGGGAAATGCTTGACTCTGGTCAACTTTCTTGGTAAAAGCGCTCAGAATTGAATTCCAACAGTTTCATTAGCTCCGAAGCATGGACTTTGGTCTGGTTGAACCTTAGGTCGGGATCTAAGAGCTTTTTAGCTTGGAACTTTCTCTCGTTTTGTGTCTTCAGGCCAGTTGGGCTTGAAAGGTTGACTTTTGTCAACATTTAAAGAAGAAGGCCTCGGTTGGAAATTCAGCCAGCATTTTTAGCTTTGGAATGTTGACTTTAGGCTTGAGGGACCATTGGTTTGGGTCCCGAGGCTTACGAACTTGATTTTGTCCCTTAGGTTCCGTTTGGAATTTTTAGCCTAAAGATTTATTTTGGGCACGGGACCCACTTTTCATTAAATCAAACTCTTATGGGATTTTTGTTGATTCTGTTGGATCTTGAATGCCATTTCTCGTTGAATAGCGCAACTTGTTTGTGTTCATGGGACCCAGGATCCGTTCCCAGGGGCCCGCCGCTTGAAAATATGCCTTGGCATGTTATTATTGTTGTGGCTGATGGTGTGGCGCTAGGGCACCACCTGGGCTGCACCTGCACCTGGCACCAGTGCCCCTGAGCTCCCTTGGACACCTTGGTTCCTGAGCGCCTTTGCGCTGGGGTGTGGTAGCCTATATAGCTGGCCACCCTTTAAAATACAGCTTATTTCTTCTCTTTCTCCAAATGATTTCTCTATCTTTTTATCACTACCCCGACCATCGTGAGTGGCACCTACCCAACCCCCGGATGAGCGAACCATTAGAGTCAAACTCTTAGCCTATCCTAATATCTTAAAACCAGTACATAAAGTAAACTAGCATTCAATCTTGAATAAAACCAACTCTATATATAAATAAAATATACTGCACAAATTCCTCCCTAGAATCTGAAAGTCATCATACCGAAAACATCTATCAAACTAGAGTACGGGGATGCAACCCCAAAAGAAAATAAATAGTCTAAGCCCGAAACAAGTGGGCTACAACCAATACGAATGAAACCAAGGCAACTCGATCGAACAGCTCACCCTTGATATCTTGAAGTGTCTGGCCTACAAGTGAGGTCATGCGTCAACCGCTTGAAGATTTCCTGTACTCACAAAAAGATAAGCAAGTGCAATATAAGTACACAACCACTGTATACTGGTAGGGTCATCAGTCAGTTCCAAGTAAAACAATGTATGGAAAAGTACAAAAATCAAGTAAGAGTACAGAAAACACATAGACAAGTCAACAAGTATTCCTAGCCTATAAGTCTCTACCTATCTTGTCCCACATGTAAATCACTTCACAGCTATGATCAATAATCCACAACACAAACAGTCATATTCTGCTACATATCCCAGACCTACCCTGGATTTCCTCTAGACAACACCTATGTGTCAACAAACAACCCGGTCTACACCAAGACCAACTCGTAAAGCAATGTGACAACCGGCCTCTCAAGGACCAAATACGCACCCGCAAATCAAGTTCACAACCCGGTCCACTCAAGGAACCATTAAATAAATATGAAACAACACACTAAAGTAAACCCGTACCAGGCGTGGTACCCAAGCTAACTGTTAGTATTATCCCGTACCAGGCATGGTACCCAAGCCAACCGTTAGTATATTTTGTACCAGGCATGGTACTCGAGCCAACCGTTAGTATTACCCCATACCAGGCGTGGTACCCGAGCCAACAAAAATAAAAACAATCCACAGTAACAAAAATGAAGAATCAACTTGTAAAACCAACAAGCACAATACAACGTTCAATTTTCCAGACTGCTAACAGGACTATTAGACACTTCTAATCATCCCCTCAGCAATGTATTTCATACAAATACTTAGATAAGAGTACTTAAATATGTACAGCATACAAAAAGCAAACATTCACCTACCTGAAAATGATCCAAAGCACTACACAACAGGAGCTTTCCCGTTTCCCAAAGTTCTTGCCGGTTCTTGGTCTAAAACAACACACAATAATCAATAATTAATCTTTATGGCCCAAATTTCACCCGGATTACATATAATCCTATACCCCAGGCCACCCATGATCTTTCCACCCTTTTCCCCGGACTTTCTTCCATTAATTCACCTAGTTCCACCAATTTTACGAATAAAATTAGGAAATTAAGGTCACATGATCATAAAACAGTAAATTTAGCAACACCCAATAATTTCTACACCTAGAATCCCCCTTTTTCCCTGGATTCTACCCTTCCTAAGTCATTCCAAACCTTTCCCCAAGTCCACTCCTAGATATTCTACCGCATAGGAAAAGTATTACGGAGTTCAAGGAGTAGAAACCTTACCTTAGGAAAGAAAAATGATGAAGAATGGAGGAAAAACGCTTGAAATCTCCCTAGCCCTTCTCCCAAATAAACTTGTGAAAATTGAATGTTTTTGGGGAATTTTCTGCATTAAATCCCATCACACTCCACTATATTAGTCCATTCCGCTATAGCGGTACCGCCATAGCAGAGTCATCCTCTATGGCACAGGCTGACCGACGTTGACTTCTGCTGTAGCGGTAATTTCTCTGCTACAACGAAGGTTGCTATGGCAAAGTGTCAAACTATATAGCGGTTTACACGAGACAAAAAGTCGTAAAATCTCCAAAACTAGTCCATTTTATAACACACTTATTTTCCTGATGTTCTGAAATAACCTCTTCACGTCAACCTCGATTCCGGGAGTTCTACTTACCCGAATTCAATTCCGAAAAGTCCCCCGCACTCCTTTATGTCTTGGCTACGTGAAAAACTAGCTCAAAACAATACATCTAACCCAATCCTCACCTAGATTTCCCTAGACTATACCTCACTCCAAAATCAGCCGAGGATAGCCTAGCCAAAAATTTCAAAATCCCAAACCTAGAATTTTCTTACTCTAAAACTTGGCACGAAAAGTTTACCCGTAACGATGGACCTGGTCATTACAACAAATACCAATTTACCCATCGTTCATCCTCGAATGATCAACCCAAAAATACGAAAAGATAAAGAAAGAAAGAGTAGTACATGTATCCTTAAACAAGTGAGGGTACTTGTCCCGCATGTCCCTCTCGGTTTCCCAAGTAGCTTCATAAATTGGATGATGCTTCCATTGAACCTTTACCATACGAATCAGCTTTTTCCTCAATTTCTAGACATCCCGATCAAGAATCGGAACCGACTCGTCTTCATAGCGAAGATGCTTATCAAGTCACACTTCATCCCACTTGATTATGTAGTCCCCATCATCATGGTATTACTCAAGAATTGATACATGAAATACCGGATGGACACCCGACAAACTAGGCAGCAGTGCTAACTTGTAAGCCACTGGCCTCACAATTTTGAAAACCTCAAATGGACTGATGAACCGGGGGCAGAGCTTGCCCCTCTTACCGAAACGCATAACTCCCTTCATTGGTGACACTTTCAGCAACACTTGTTCACCAACCTGAAATTCCATGTCCCAGACCTTGTGATCCGCATATTCCTTCTGCCTGCTTTGGGCAGCTAATAACTTGGCCTGAATACCTCTTACATTTTATTGTGCTTTCCTTACCAAGTCTACGCCCAAAGGTTTCACATCGCCTTCCTGAAATCACCACATCAGTGACCTACAACTCCTCCCATACAGAGCCTCGAACTGTGCCATGTCAATACTGGAGTGGTAGCTATTGTTGTATGAGAACTCACACAATAGTAGAAACTGGTCCCAATGACCCCCGAAGTCAATCACACATGCTCTCAACATGTCCTCCAATACCTGAATCACCCTCTCTAATTGTCCATCAGTCTGAGGATGGAAGGTTGTACTAAAGGTGAGTTGAGTGCCCAACTCTTCGTGCAACTTACCCCAAAACTTGGAAGTAAACTGCGTACCCCTGTATGAAATAATGGACAGTGGCACTCCATGCAATCTCACAATCTCCTTCACATAGACCTTAGCCAATTGCTGCAAATTTTAATCCACCCTGACAGGAATGAAGTGAGCTGACTTGGTCCCAGTCTGTCAACAATGACCCAAATAGAATCATACTTCCCCAAGGTCTTGGGGAGACCCACTAAGAAATCCATGGCTATTCTCTCCCACTTCCATTCTGGAATGGGCATCCTCTAAAGTAGTCGTGAAGGTCTCTGGTGCTCATACTTTACCTGCTGGCAATTCTGACACTTGGACACAAAATTAGCTATGTCCTTTTTCATTCTAGGCCACCAATAAAGTTGCCTTAAATTCCTGTACATCTTGGTTACACCCGAATGAATTGAGTACCGCAAACCATGAGCCTCTGCCAACACTTTCTCAATCATGTCATCGACTCGAGGAACACATATCCTTCCTCTAAAGTTTAACACACCGCCAGAGTCTAATGTGGTGTCCCCAAACTCTCCGGATATTGCCTTGCCCCGAATCCTGCTCAACTGTGAATCCTGAAATTCTTTGGCCTTTATTTCATCTATGAATGTGGATTTGACCTCAACACTAGCCAAAATCCCACCTTGCTCTGAAATACCCAAGTGCATGAACTTGGACTCCAATGCTTGAATTTACCTTGCCAGTGGTCATTTGGACACCCCCAAACAAGCCAAACTGCCCATGCTAGCTATTATCCGGCTCAATGCGTCTGCTACCACATTAGATTTACTCGGATGGTACAGAATAGTCACATCATAATCCTTCAACAACTCTATCAACCTCCTATACCTCAGGTTCAAATCATTCTAAGTGAAGAATGCCATAGACTACGATAATAAGTGAACACTTCACACTTGACACCATAGAGATAGTGTCTCCAAATCTTGAGTGCAAAGACCACCACTGCCAACTCTAAATTTTGAGTAGGATAGTTTCTCTCATGCACCTTCAACTTCCTAGAAGCATAGGCTATCACATTCCTATCCTGCATCAATACATCACCCAAATCGAAATGTGAAGCATCACCGTAAACAATAAAGTCTTTACCTTCAACCGGCAAGGACAAAATAGGAGCCGTGGTCAGAAGTGTCTTGAGCTTTTGGAAGCTCTCATCACATTGTCGGACAACACAAATGGTACATCTTTTTATGTCAGCCTTGTCCAGTGAGTAACAATGGAGGCAAAATCCTTAACAAACCTCTGGTAATAACCTGCAAGTCCAATAAAACTCCTCACCTCAATCACAAAGCTAGGCCGGGCCCAACTCTTGACTGCCTCTATCTTCTGGGGATCTACCATCACCCCCTTTTCTGACACTACATACCCCAAGAATGATACTGAAGTCAACCAGAACTCACACTTGGTGAACTTTGCATAATGCTTTTCATGCCTCAAAATATCCAACACTATACGGAAATGTTCAGCATGCTCCTCCCTACTCTTGGAGTAGATCAAAATATCATCAATGAACACGATGACAAACGAATCCAAGAAAGATTTAAACACCCCATTCATTAAACTCATGAATGTTGCCGGTGCATTGGTCAAACCAAACGACATTACTGAGAACACATAATGCCCATAGCGAGTCCAAAAAGCAGTCTTAGGAATGTCCTCAGGCCTAATTTTTAACTGGTGGTACCCTGACGTCAAGTAAATTTTCAAAAACACCGATGCACCCTGTAACTGGTCAAACAGATCATCAATACGGGGTAGAGGGTACTTATTCCGGATGGTAACCTTGTTCAACTTCCTATAATGTATGCACATCCGCATACTACAATCCTTTTTCTTTACAAACAATATCGGACCACCCCAAGGCAAAGCACTGGGATGGATAAATCCTTTATCTAGGAGTTCCTGAAGATGAGTCTTAAGTTCCTTAACTCGTCTGGAGCCATACAATATGGAGTAATTGAAATAGGACGAGTGCCCAGTTCAAGTCAATACAAAAGTCAATATCCTTATCCGGAGGCATACCAGGAAAATCCACTGGAAACACCTCTCAAAACTCTGAAACAACTGTAACTGACTCAATAGGGGGGACTCCATACTATCATCCCAGTGATGAGCCAAAAAGGCAAGACACCCTCTCTCCACTAGCTTCCTCACCATAATGAATGATATAATACTGGCTTAGACCTGTACACACCTTCCCACTGTAGCCTCTCCTTACCCTGAATCTCTAGAGCCATAGTCTTGGTGTTATAATTTAACACATCATGATAAGGGGATAACTAGGTCATGCCCAAAATCACCTCAAAGTCAACAACTTGACTGCTTTATTCATGTCCGCCTACTTTTGTTACTCCGATGCTTGTAGTACTTGCCGATACATTTTATTTACCCTTGTGGTCCTGTGAGGCCTTGTTGACTCTGGAACATAGAAGGTGGGATATTGGGAATGTCCGCGAGTCCCGGGCATAGAATTATCCTTCTAGGCTGGTTATGCTTGCTGAGTAGCTATGGGCCTGTGCAGGGTCGATAGGTTGATTGTGAGCTGCTCGGCAGCTATTGTGTTTGATCATACCATTTCCATGCATATAAAGAGGTTTTATCCATGTTTTACTACGATTTTGGCTTCGGGCCTACTGGCACTATTTTCTAAACCTTGCATGGCCTCAGGGGCCCATTTTGATGGAAATGAATTGTAAATGGTTTGATTTAACTTGTGAATATTCTTGGGTAAAAGAAAGTAAAATTATGATTTATATCACCAGTTTTACGATTAACGCTAGACTCGGCAGGGCCGGGGTGCTAGTTAAGTTTTCTTGCTACTTGAGATGATTTTAGCCTCGGTCGGACCGAGCACCTGAGATTACCTTCTACTGTTTAGACCCGGCTATGACCGGGCACCCTTGGAGGGGTTTTTGAGATATTTTCCTACTACTTTAGTCCTGGACAGGGTCTGGGCATGCATATTCGAGACTGGGTCTCTATCTTGAAACTGGACTTGCTTCCAGATGACATGTCTTGACACTGTGTTTTAGTATGGGGTCGGGGACCTCCATGGACCTTGCCATCCGGGCCTGGGGCTTCGGGCTGCGTGTGCCGGAGGAAGGGTATACGGTGGAGTAGAGGTATATGGGCATTGTCCTTCCATGGAACCTACCTGCTGGGCCGGATCGGCACCGGAGGAGGTACATACAGAGATACCATTTCACTTGAGATCTTCATGCATCATATCTGTCACGACCCGATTTCTCGGTCATAATGGCGCCTACAACCCCCCAGTAGGCGAACCAATTCCCGTAGCCCAGAACAATTAGTAATGGGCTACTATCTAGCAAAAAGGGAACAAGACGAATAAAATAGATAACAGAGATATAAATATATACATATGCGGAAACTAAACCAAACCCCAAGACCTGGTATCATAGTACAGAGCCAAACTACATACAAGAAGTACAAATAAACCAAAACTATATATACAGATGTCTCTGAATGGTAATAGAGTACGTAAAGCAAAAGATAAACTAAAGCTAAGCTCCGATCGCCAAGAGCTCACCCTCAGCCTGAAGTAGTCTTCAACAGATCTCCAAGCACGAATCACAGCGGTCTAACGGCGATAGCCCACGCTAGGATCTGCACCCAAAGATGCAGGAGGTAGGGGTGAGCACCAAATGCGAAGCATAAGGTACCCAGTAGGTATCATAGGCCGACTGGGCACATATAAGATAAAAGCGTAGTAATAGACAGAATGGAAGCAAGTAGTCACAGAAATCAACGAAAGATACACAGGAACTAGCCCAGAGAGAAATCAACAAAACCACATATGAGGCTAGTAAGAAGAATATACACATCATAGACACAGGTGAAAGTAAGAACAACGCACCTGGGGTCCTTGCAATAACAGTGTATACAAAATAAGTTTACGAAATGGACGGTATACCGGTAACCTCAAGTGTAAGAAGAAGAGGGAAAGAGTAATAATAGGCATGCTCAGAGACATGAATCAACTCAACTAATCATACCAATCTCATACTTATCCATAATAGAGAACGATTCTGTAAGTAAAAAGAA